>JAAGKR010001769.1:11782-113527 GCA_011419295.1 Clarias macrocephalus
ACCCTCCTTTTAACATGTCAAGTCTGCCATTCTAACCCAATCAGCCTGACATAATGATCTCCAGTCTTGTGCTCGTCAACATTCTCACCTGAGTTAACAAGACGATTACTGAAATGATCTCAGCAGGTCCTTTAATGACAGCAATGAAATGCAGTGGAAATTTTTTTTCGGGATTAAGTTAATTTTCATGGCAAAGAAGGACTATTCAATTCATCTGATCACTCTTCATAACATTCTGGAGAATATGCAAATTGCTATTATAAAAACTTAAGCAGCAACTTTTCCAATTTCCAATATTTATGTAATTCTCAAAACTTTTGGCCACGACTGTACAGTCACATTCAGTAACAAAATTAGATTAATTTCCTCAGCAGCAGCAACATACATGCTGTTTACACTTTCAATTTTTTTTGTTTATAAATAAAGATAACCATAACTTTATAAGTAAGAAAAACAGTCTGATTAAATATAAAAAAGACATTGTTAGAAAAACTTTTGTTACAAAGTATTTTATGCAAAGCAATTATTTTACAACATCTACATTTAACAGCGGCAACCTGGCAGAGCTGGGGCTCGAACCGACGACCTTCCGATCTGTAACTCAGAGCCTTAACACACTGAACCACAAGCCTTGCAACAATTACTACTACTCACACTGTGACTTTATATAATTTATATCCTTTTTATATATCTTGTAGTTTTTGCACTAGTAACTCTGGTCAGTTTTCACACTACCCTGTGTACACTGACTGTGACGCCACTGCTCTTTCTGTGATATCCTGGATGTCAAGACCTGAATTTTAGCAACCTGAATTTGTAAGACTGAAAAATAATGAAGATATTTAAATATCTTTTAACACTTGAAATTTTTTTTACTGCAATTTAGTAACTTGAATATTTTTGCTTTGAATTTTAAATGCTTGAATTACATTTTCATTTGAAATATGCAACCACAATACATTTTTATTGCAACAAGTTTTTTGGTTCATGTAATTCAACCTTATATTTTGCTTTGAGGAATTTTTGCACTATTATACTTCCATAAATAGGTTTCTTGGCTGGCCACTGCATCTACAACATTTCCTGTTTCTTTGTGCTTTTTCAAAATAACTTGGAACAGGAAGTCCCAGTTTGCTTTGAAATTATTGTCTGCGAGAGACACTGCTGATGCAGTACAACGCTGTGCTCAGTCTTGCAATGGTGTATGATCTGTGACGTAAAAACTGTCTTACACAGCATCACCTTAGTAGCAAAGTTAGGCTGTTCCTCAAGCAGTTCAAGTCTTTTTTTTTCTTTCTTTCTTTTGGTTATGACTAGTTTCAACCTACATAAAGTATGAAATTGATGATCATTAGCACCTTGGTATAATTGGTTAATCATACACTTGACTCCAAAATTGGTGCTGGTTTGAAGCCAAAGGGTAGCCACAACCAATATTGATTTAGATTCAGATTTTTATTCTGTTCGCTCACTTTGAAAAATATAGAAAATTGAAATATAAATTTTTGAAAGTATTCATACTTTACAGTATTTCTCCATACCTACCTAAACCTTTTGTACAGTGCTGTGCTGAGTCTGGAATTTATGTAGAATTTGTTAATATATTAAGTGTGTTTATTTTTTTAAAATAATTCAGTGTTGATAAATAAATATTGTCAGACATACTGCCTTTACCAAGTTTGGCAAACATGTTTGGCATATGATGTGGTATGCTTTGGAACATGAGTCCTTCTTTTCCTACTTTGTAGTCTCTGCTCTCCCTGATGGGTATTTTTTGTTTGTTTGTTTGTTTGTTTTTTTTTGTTTGTTTGTTTGTTTCAACTTAAACACCTAATTTACTTGCATAATCACCTCATTGGACTGAATAATGAGAGTTGGGCTTCAAAACTTTATATTGCCTGACCCCATTAATTTGTCATGAACTTAAGAAACAGCAACAACAGGCCATCAAACTGCATGTCAGTTTTCAATAATTTTGAACCTGTGAAAATGAAGGCACTTTGTAAATGGCTTTAATTTCCAAAATACGAAAGTTGTGTTTGTCCAAATTCGGATTCTACAGGACCTGTATGTATCTGACCATGTTGGCTTTTCAGATCTTCTATTATGCTGGTGGTAAGGGATTTCCTGGCACCAACCAGTTTAAGGACCGAATTGAGTGGGCAGGGGACCTGAACAAAAAAGATGGCTCAATTCGCGTCAGTAATATGCAGTTTGCTGACAATGGCACCTACGTCTGCGACGTGAAGAACCCTCCCGATGTAGCAGGCAAAGCTTCAGTTATCAAGCTCAGAGCTGTGATGAAAGGTAAACAGTGATGCAGTGATTTATCCTCATACCCATAAATCCAGATTTTGGATCATACTGTGTTCGTACCATAAAAGTCTGTGGACACCTCATCTTGATCATTACACTGGTACCACATTTGGAAGGACACAGATGTCTAGAATGTATTTGTATTCTGTAGCATTACAATTTCCCTTCCCTGGAACTAAAAGGGCCCAAACAAGATCCAGCATGACAATGCCCCTTTGTAGCCCATAAGGATTTGTTTTGGAGTGTAAGAATATAAGGAGCTTGCACAGCGCCCTAACCTTAACCTTAACAAACACCGTGGTGAACTTGAGCACTGGGCATCACTGCCTGACCTTGTGTTTGAATGAACATATAAATTCTCACAGCCAAGCTCTAATGGAAACTCTTCCCAAAAGAGTGGTGGGTATACGGGGCTTATAGGGACGATCTAATGCACATACAGATTGGCACTGCCAGGTTTCTACAGCCATTTGTCCATATAGCTTATCTTATCTTATTTACCCCCCCCCCCCCCCATAGGTAGAATTTGTTTCTGTGAATTTTTTAAGTCTTTTTTTCCCTCAATCAATTGTAAAGACTTGTCTAATGTTGTCCACAGAGTCTCTCCCAAAGACGAGCCCAGCAGTGATTGTGGGTGCTGTCATCGGTGCGATCATTGGTGTTATCATCATTGCTGTAGTCGCATATCTGTTAATAAGAGTAATGCGGTCTACACGTGATTATGAAGGGTAAGCTACCTAAGATTTATTAAAGTACTTTTCAAATAGGCTTAATAATCTAATGGATGTTTGATATATGGCAGTGAAATAACTAGTCTTTGTTTTTACATTGTTTCATACATGTATGTGTACAATACAGATGATGATTTAACAACGGATACATTTGCAACAGGCTGTGTTTTATAAACAGCTCAGATTTTAAAGTGAATGAGCTCTTTCTGTCCCTCTTACATGACTAACAAGTGTGCACTTTGTGCCACAGTGCAAAGGGATATCAGTTAGACCACTAATGTGTGTTGAACCCAGTAACTTCTAATCTATTTTAAAATTATGTTGCCTGAATTAACCAGAGGATAACTAACCATCTTTCCATGATTGTGGGGCAGATTAACTGTTTACTGTGTTTTTTTCTAATTGGATCTATTCCACTTTAGGCTCACTATACACTGATTAGGGATGGGAAAATGTATAGAATTTCATTACATCATGATGTACAGTTTGGTCTCATGATGTATTGTGATGTCATGTCATGATGTATATGTATTGTGCGACAACCGTCTCCTGGTGCTTCGAGTGTTCGGCGCACTGAGTTTGCGAACCATCTACTTGTTCAGTTTGCATACACATTAGTAATTGGCAGATGTGTCTTAAGGTTGCGTAAAGACTATTTTAGGTTTCTCTTCAAATTACAGATGCAGATTTATTTAACATTATTTTACTTTAAGAAATTATATTTGCTTTACCCCATATCGTTTTATATATTTATTAGTAGAGACAGTCATGTTTTAGTTTTTTAGAATGTTATTTATTTATTTATTTATTTTTTGCTTTTACTGGTTAGTTTTCTGTTTACATAAGAAAACCAATACAATAAGCAATATTCTGCACTGGTCTGTTGTTGTCTTTGAACTTTAAATCACATCGTGAGC
Organism: Clarias macrocephalus; assembly: GCA_011419295.1. Lineage (NCBI taxonomy): Eukaryota > Metazoa > Chordata > Actinopteri > Siluriformes > Clariidae > Clarias > Clarias macrocephalus. The sequence continues at coordinate 15,747 of JAAGKR010001769.1, forward strand.
ACTTTCAAGGTGTATCGAGACAAAAGCATATGATCACATCCCTAACGATCAGCCATAACATCCTGACCACTGTGATGTGAAATAAATAACATGAATTCATTATGATATAGGGATATATTGGGCAGCAGGTGCGCATTTTGTTCCAGATGTTTACGTTGGAAGCCAAAAAAAAGGGGCAAGCGTAAGGATTAGAGCGACTCTGACAAGAGCCAAACTGTGCTCTTGTTTAGACGACTAGTCAAAGCAATTCCAAAACTGCAGATCTTGTGGGATTCTCAATCTGTAGTTGTCAGGTCTTACCAAAAGTGGTGCAATGAAGGAAAATCAGTGAACTGGAAATGTCATGGGTAGCTAAGGCTCACTGATTTTTTTGGAGAGTGAATGCTGACCCATACAGTCCAATTCAATAGAAGAGCTACTGTAGCTTCAATTGATAAAGTTAATGCTGGTTCTGATAGAAAGGTGTCAGAACACATAGCACATTGCAATTTGTTGTGCATGGGACTGCGTAGCTGCAGAGCAGTCAGGGTGCCCGTGACCTGTGTCCACTGCCGAAAATGCCTACAGTGGGCACATGAGTAACTAATGAAGGTGGCCTGATCTGATGAATCATGGGTTTTTTTGTTTTTTTTTACATTGTGACTGGCTATTTGTGCGCATCATTTCCTGGGGATAAGATGTCACCAAGATGCACTATGACAAGAAGGCAAGGCAGCGGAGATGGTGTAATGTAGAGCTGAAGATCTTTGCCCAAACCCGACAGGACCTGACGGACTTGGTCAGGTTCGGGCTTAATATCGGGCTTCTATCAAAGATGTGAAGATGGATGTTGAGGAGGTGAAATGGAGGCTTGCCTTTGACGTTAACATTATGTATAAATGACAAATTTTTGGCAAAAGCTGTGCGTGTGCGCACATTTGGATAATGTTGGGCTGTAAACTGTCTTTTAAAAAGCTGTCAATCAAAATTTACTTGTCGGGCTCGGGCCCAGTCGGGCCTAACTTTTAAGGCCTGATTACAGCTTGAAGTTTAGGTCCTGCCATATGTGGATGTTACTTTGGTATCAGCTACATGAACATTGTTGCTGACCAAGTACACCCCTTCATGGAAATTGTGTTCCCTGGTGCCAGTGGCCTCTTTCAGCAGGGTGATGCACCCTGCCACACTGTAAAAAAATGGTGTGAGGAATACAACTTTGAGGCATGACTTAAAGCATCTGTGTGATGTGCTACATCCCTCTGCTTGCAAATCAGGGAGAATCTGATAATTGCGATTTATATACATTTCCTCACACTTTTCAAAGTCCTTTCCATAATTTTCTGATTCAGTAAAGCTGTTATGCAAAAATTACCATTTAACAGTGCTGTAAAGTAAAACCATAGATTGTGAGGACTTGGTCTGCGAGTGTTTCGCAAAATGAACAAAAAAAAAAAAAAATCTTAACTTGATAATCAAACGAGGTCGTGAAATACGAGTAGTATGCATGCATTTTGTCTGCCATGCATCAGATGATCACAACTAAGCCACTGGTTCTTGTCCCTTTCATGCTGCGGGTAATATTCTTCCATGCTCAGTCTCAGGGCGCGTGCGTCACTCGTATAGTCAACATCCGTGCTCGTGTCTCTACTGTGTAAAATAACATTGTGACCACGTGTGCGCGTGTCCAAGTGCAGTGACTGTTCTTCAGTAACTGTACTGCAATAATGGACCCCATGAAGGGAAAAAAATGGTTATAAAGGCTTCAGCAGTGCATGAGATTTAATCTGTTTAACGACAACGTAACAGAACATTTCTGTCTAATCTTCAAAAGGAGGCAAAAGCAAGTGTCATTAGAGAGGTTCTTATTTAAAAATTTTCAGTTTTCCGCAATAGACAGTGATTTCACAAATGTGTGTGTGAGAAAGTCGTCTTTCGTCTTACTACAAAGTAGCCCCCTCTCCTCCTCATCTCTTGTCTCATTCACAGCATGTACAATATTTTATGAGGTAAAGGTAAAGTGAAGATCGATTTGTTTTATCTTTACGTTATATTTTGTATGATTTTTGGTATGGGATGAACCATCCATTATTTATTATAAGGAAAATTGATATATGAGTGATTTGGATTACAAGCAAGCTTCCAGAATGAATTATGCTCGCAATCTAAAGATTAACTGTATAAATGAAACTGATGTCATACATCAAACTAATTTTTTTAGCACATTCAACTGAAGGTCCCACCCCGCAGTTATAGGACTTAAAGGATCTCCTGCTATTGGCTTGGTGTCGGATACCACAACACACCTTCAGAGGTTTAGTGGAGTCCGTGCCTTGATGGGTCAGTGCTGTTTTGGTGACAAATCCGCGACCTACCCAATATTAGCTGGTGGCCATGTTATAGCTGATCGCTGTATGCTAGATGTCACTTTCTACAGACTGAATGCTTTGTAATTCAGATATTTTTACAAAGCGCGTAATTCATTCTTTGTAAAAGTTTGTAATTTAACCTCCTCAGGGTCAACATGGGCTCTTAGAGGCATGACTCGCATGAAGACACAGTCATCTCACACTTCTCAAAGTTTGTTTTCCATTAACACATCTTCTTCTCATTGTTTAACAAGCTTTTTTTTCAGTTATTTTTTACCAGCATGTGTACTAACCCTTGTGTAAGCAAGCATAACATTTAACAAGAGAGCGTTTGGGAAATAGTGAAAGATTAACATACTCGGCATCAAGAACTGCTGAGGCACCAGTGGCAACAGCACTATAGGTTGCACACGAGATACTTTTTCCTTTGATGATCTTTTTGAAACATAACTGTTTCATTAATTCCTCATTTAAAAAAAAATTAAAATATCCAAATAGTACAGGACAGAGTAGAAAAGCCACTGCAGTTTGCACATGATCATGTATACAGCATTTTGCACTTTGCTCCTTTATACCCTTTGCCAGTATCTCCATGTTGCTTTACATCATTTAATTTCATCACATTGGTGTCTTTGTTTATCTTTGTCTCTCCTTTGCGTGTGTCTGTGTGTACGCCTCCACCATTCGCCATTGTCTGTGCATCGTCACAACCCGATTCTCACCCACACCCACTCTGGCTGCCGCAGCTGCACCTCCACAGAGAGTGTGAGCATCCAGGCGGCTCGGCCGGGGAAGAAATCTGAGTCCAGCACAGAGGGCTCACGCTGTAGCAGCCCCTCTGCTCCTGTTCAGGTATGAGTGAAGGAAAAAATAAAAAAAGAACAAGAAGAATGTTGGAACAAATATTTCTTTAATTTGTCTGAAAGGTGTTTTTTTTTTGTGTGTTTTTTTTATTTTTTTTTTTTTACAAATGGCCATAGTAGTTCGAAATTCAGGTTTAAATCATTATCATTAAATATTATATGAATATAAAGTGTCTGCAGAAGACTCCCACAACATTCACCCTTCTATTCTTTTGTTCTTGCCATTTACATCATCATGTAACGTCATTTACTGTCCATGTTTTGTCTTCATGCAGAGGTATGTTGAAACCATGTTGCCGTTTCTATTATAAGTAAAGCAAAGCATTATTTTATTCCTGAGCACCAGTGTAAAATCCAGATACATACCTTGCACAGCATTTGTGTTTGATGGTCTCTTCAAACTCATCTGCATGAGTTAGTGGAGTGCATGGTATTTCAGATAAGGTCAACTGTTTAAGGTTCTTTCTTAAAAAATAAAAAGGTGGTCAGCACTATGGGGATTTTGGACACAAAGTAAAAATCTCAGGTTTGTAGATTATGTCCATTTTGCACACACATTCAAATTCTAATTTTATTTGTCACATACATGACAGTCATACCAGTAAGTGAAGTGAAATGCTAAAAAAAAAGAAAAAAATATATATATATAATATATATATTTATATATATTATGTGTATAATTGAAGTGGAATATAGAAACCATGTCCAGTCATGGGCAAGACAATGTGCAGAATAATGTGCAAAGTTCACAGTTCAAAGTTCACAGTTCTGTGATGTGTAATATGTGAAAATGTGCCATATGTAATTTGTGATGGGTATTGATATTGTTTGTGAGAAAGTAGATTAAATGTTAAGTCCTATGTGCTGGTGTGATTGAGAGTCCGTATAGCCTGCAGGAAGAAACTTCTCAGTCTCTCTGGGAGCCTTCAGGGAGCTGAAGCGCTTTAATGACTGCAACAATGAGAACAGTCCATTCTTCCTGGCCTTGGAACAGCAATGCTTGCTTTAGATTAAGTGCATGTCGGGGAGGTTGGTACAGATGATGAGTTCAGCTGATCGCATTACACGTGCACACACACACAATCACATGCACCCATATGCACACTGCCTAGCCAAAAAAAAAACACGGAGGCAAAATCTTTTTTTTTAGATCAAGACACTTAAGAAGCTTTGATTGAATAATTACTGTAGTGAATTATAGATGGCCGCAATCACTTAAAGATCACTTCTTGATTAACTTGAACACACGTGACAATGATAAATTGAGATTGCAGTAAAAAAAAAAAAGATTATTCACTGCATTATTATTATTATTCACTGAATTAATGTTATTAATGTTCAGATTATTCACTGAATTAATGTTCACTGCATGTGTGCGATGCTTATTGTTACCTATTAGCAGTAAACCTAATCAATAACTTTAATTGCAATATTAAAAATAGGCAGCAGGCAGAGTGCAATTTAATTTTTTTTTAAACATCCCACAGTGCTTTTAATAAATAAGAAACAAACCTGAACCCAAATGTTTTTATTTTATGTATTTGTACGCGTACGCGTGCGTGGTGTGCTGGAATAGTATAATCAAAGGTGATTTCCTACCTCATACCCAGTGTTTCTGAGAAGGTGTTATAAAATAAATAAATAGTCATTAATGAGTCTTTTTCAAGATATTTGCCAAATATGTAATCGTTTCAAAGTTCTGTATATACAGTCGTGGCCAAAGGTTTTGAGAATGACACAAATATTAGTTTTCACAAAGTTTGCTGCTAAACTGCTTTTAGATCTTTGTTTCAGGTGTTTCTGTGATGTACTGAAATATAATTACAAGCACTTCATACGTTTCAAAGGCTTTTATCGACAATTACGTGACATTTATGCAAAGAGTCAGCTGCTCTCAATCAACTTCTGGGCCAAATCCTGACTGATAGCAACCCATTCTTTCATAATCACTTCTTGGAGTTTGACAGAATTAGTGGGTTTTTGTTTGTCCACCCGCCTCTTGAGGATTGACCACAAGTTCTCAATGGGATTAAGATCTGGGGAGTTTCCAGGCCATGGACCCAAACTTTTCACGTTTTGGTCCCCGAGCCACTTAGTTCTCACTTTTGCCTTATGGCACGGTGCTTCATCATGCTAGAAAATGCAATGTTCACCAAACTTCACCAAACTGTTGTTGGATTGTTGGAAGAAGTTGCTGTTGGAAGGTGTTTTGGTACCATTCTTTATTCATGGCTGTGTTTTTGGGCAAAATTGTGAGTGAGCCCACTCCCTTGGATGAAAAGCAACCGCACACATGAATGGTCTCAGGATGCTTTACTGGTGGCATGACACAGGACTGATGGTAGTGCTCACTTTTTCTTCTCCGGACAAGCCTTTTTCCAAACAATTGGAAAGAGGCTTCATTCGAGAATATGACTTTTCCCCATTCGCCATACTTTTTGCAGAAGATCAATCTGTCCCTGATGTTTTTTTTTTTTTTGGAGAGAAGTGGCTTCTTTGCTGCCCTTCTTGACACCAGGCCTTCTTCCAAAAGTCTTCGCCTCACTGTGCGGGCAGATGCGCTCACACCTGCCTGCTGCCATTCCTGAGCAGCTCTGCACTGGTGGCACTCCGATCCCGCAGCTGAATCCTCTTTAGGAGACGATCCTGGCGCTTGCTAGACTTTCTTGGACGTCCTGAAGCCTTCTTAACAAGAATTGAACCTCTTTCCTTGAAGTTCTTGATGATCCTATAAATTGTTGATTTAGGTGCAATCTTGGTAGCCACAATATCCTTGCCTGTGAAGCCATTTTTATGCAACGCAATGATGGCTGCACGCGTTTCTTTGCAGGTCAGCATGGTTAACAATGAAAGAACAATTATTTCAAGCATCACCCTCCTTTTAACATGTCTGTCATTCTAACCCAATCAGCCTGACATAATGATCTCCAGTCTTGTGCTCGTCAACATTCTCACCTGAGTTAACAAGACGATTACTGAAATGATCTCAGCAGGTCCTTAATGAAATGCAGTGGAAGGTTTTTTTTTTCTTTTTTCTTTTTTTTCTCGGGATTAAGTTAATTTTCATGGCAAAGAAGGACAATACATCTGATCACTTTTCATAACATTCTGGAGTATATGCAAATTGCTATTATAAAAACTTAAAAATTGTAAATTGGAGAATTTGCTGCTTATGTAATTCTCAAAACTTTTGGCCACGACTGTAAATGTGAGTAATTAGTTGAAAAGTGTAACATGCAATTGGTTATTTGTCTTGCATTGTCTCACTTTGATATTTCAAAAGCATTCAGTGTCACATTAGCCAGCAAAGCTGCTTGGCTCAATATATGATTTACAGATCACACTGATGACTTCAGAAGCTTCCTGAAGAAATAAATTGGGATTAATGGAGATCTTTTTATATTTTAATGACTACAGTGTGTGCTTTTCTTTCTTTGTATACATATAATCAATATAACTGATGGTGGTTTTTCACCCTCTCTTTCTCTCTCTCTCTCTCTCTCTCTCTCTCTCTCTCTGTGTTTTATCAGGGCCCGGTGATATACGCTCAACTCGATCACTCTGGCAGTAAGAATTCCTTCCACAAGATGGAGCCCGTGGTCTACGCTGACATCCGTAAGAACTAGACAATGAGCAAGAGAACAGGGAGTAGTACTCACTCTTCCAGCAACACTTCTCTTTTCTAATTTTTTTCCCCCTTAAATAAACAAATGACACCATGACATGTTTATCATGTTCCTTATGCCTCAAAGCAACATAACATAGTGTTCTTGTGTTCATAATTATTACTACGTTAAATGCAGATTAATGATACTGTTACTGGTTAATTCCCCCCTATTGAATTTGTGCATGTTGCTTACTCTGATGCGTCCCCCTGTGCTCAGATCTCTCTGAAGTGAGATGTGGAAAATTTGGAAAGGTACTTGTTTTACTGCCATTGTGCTTTTTCACCCTCTGAAGAACTGCCACCTAGAGTCATTGTATTATATATGTTGTGAGGTTCTGACGACTAAGTTAACAATACACTGCTTTGTCTTAATGATTTGCATAGGCAGCAACTGTTCCCACAGCAAAGTGTCATGATTTTGCAGACCAAATAACCACTATTTGTACAGCTATATGTGTTCAGTGTTTTTTTGTTTTTTGTTTTTTCACAACATTTTCAACTGCTTTTAATTAATGCTAACAGAAAATTTTCAATGAACGTTTAAGCTCACTCCTAACCTTTAAATTGAATTCTGTGAAATAATTTTAAATTTTCTGCGATTTGATATGAGAACAAGCTTAATGTAAGTCTTAAACAAAAATTGTCATGTAATTTTTTTGATCATTTTATTATACTAAAATATTCAAAATCTTTTTTATTTATGAGTCTGCTTAGCTGTATCCTTTTTCTGTAAATAATCATCTCTGTTACATTAGTGGTTACAGATAGCGTCATGTCATTACTGTCACGTTCCATTAGATATATTTCATTATTACATGTTGATTCACTCATTTTGCTGAGTTGCTGCCTCTGTTTTTTTGACATGCCAAAACCGTATTTTTTGGAATAGTTTTTTGATACATTCCTTTGTTTTGTTTTGTTTTTTTTTCTTCTTTTTTTTTTTGTTGTTGTTGTTTTTTGTTTTCCTTTTGTAAGTTTTAATTGTTTTTCTCTTTGCACATTATGGTGTGACATTGTAGGTTTTTTTGTTTTGTTTTTGTGGTTTGTTTAAGAAAAATACAAATGCTACAGGATGTTCCAAAAGTCTCCATATGAAATCAACACTTTTCAGTAAAATTAACTTTAATGACAAAACATTCCTCCTAATAAAGAATCTCATGTTAACACAACTGGTGTTGTGCATATAGTGTAACACTTCCTAGTATATCATGGTCTTCACATGTTTGAAAATATTTCATGCTTAGTTTATATGGTTTTGTTTTTTTTTTAATTATTTTTGCTCTAAAGTGTTAATACCCCCAATGTATGGAGACGTTATGGACACCCTGTATTTTTAAGAACACTAAAGTTGTCATAACCAAATCATGACATTCCTTACAGTTAATATGATGCTGGAGTCTTGTATTTTAAAGCAGCATGTATATAGATTATTGTTTTTATTTGGGGGGGAAAAGGTCATTTGTTGCCTAGTAAAACTTAGACAGTCTTAAGAATCAATTAGAAATATGCTTTCGGGTGTAGTTTACATAAACATTGTGCTGTTAATGTGACTGAATTCCGAGGCATTCGGTGTTGTGTTGGAAGGTATGCATTGTGCTCTGCAGCATGATTTGACTTATAGCACTATTGTCCTTAAGTTTTCTGTTAAGAAAAGTGTGTCAATGCAGATTAGCAATGTTAATGATGTGTTAATAATGTGACCATTCATTGAGAACTGGAAAGTTGTGATTTTATAGTGCCTTTTACACATTTCATGTACTAACTCCGTCCCATTCTGCGTGTTCTGTCCATTCTTGTTTTGTATATGAAACCCACGCTATCTGATTTCTTTTTATACATATAAAATATATATGAAAAGTCAGATCAACCTGATTTGGTATTTTGAATTTTTACTGCTATGTGAATGAGCTTTTATGCTTGATTTTTATATAAAGTTGATGTCTTATTAGATGCATCACTACTCAATCAGGGCTGATATGTTAGATGCTCTTTAAAAATAACTGAAAGAACATTTTCAAATGTTTTTTCTGACATTTAACTGGCATAAAATGCCTTTAAAATTGCCTAGTTAAAAAAAGCGGGAAATGTTATTTCCTTCAAATCCCTCCTCATAATAAATGACGTACTGTTGATTTATTTTAAGGATTGTGAAGATTAACAAATGCAATTTTATCAGATAAGGCCATGTTTTTTTTTGTTTGTTTTGTTTTGTTTTCTTTCCTGATTGTTAATTTGCAGACCATTCCAGGAAGTTTATCTAAATTGGTATCCAGATTTGCGTCTGCAACTATTTCATCAGCAGAAAGAAAATGATGGTAAAGGGGACTTAAAAATTAATTTTACCAATATGATTGGTTCTCACAGTCATGTTATTAATATTATACAGGTATGATGGCATATTCATAATACCAAGTTAAGTGAGTACTAAGAAGGCCTTTATTTACACACACGCACACACGCACGCACGCACACACACACACACAAAAAAATTCCATTAATACAGATCTAATAAATTTAGTTCATTTGTTATAATAGATTATTTAATGTTAGATTGTTGGTGGGTTTTGTTTCATGAAAGTACACAGGAGAGCAAAGGTAACAAAAGGATCAATAATTAAAACAAAGGTAAACAGACACCAGAAGTTTTATGCTTAAAATGTGTGCACCAAATTTGTTACATTTTTAATCAGGTAAGATTTAGCTATTAATACATTTATTAATCTTTTGTATTGATGATTTAGTGGCTTTAAGAGTAACAATTTGTTTATTAGCATAGGAGTGTGTTGTTCTCAACAGACGTTTTTCAGAACGTCTAGGTCGACCATGTCATGACTTTGCTTGTTTTACCATTTGCTTTAAATTGAACTACAGTTCTGTTAAAGGTAAAAAGAGGAACAGTTTATTTCTCTCTGGGGCAATCCACCCTCAGACTAATCAACAATCTGGACTTTGAAAATCAGAAATTTCTTAGAAAAATTTTCACTTCTAGTCTTGAGTGCAGATGGGTGTATTCCAATCTAAAAAATACGGGAACAAATAGTAGTTTTCGTAATGGGCACAAATGTTGGTGCATACATTTTTATCACAAATCTATGGGTGTCAGTTTACTTCTTGCATGTTTATGTACACAGGATTGTGTTTCCACTGAAAAATCCAGAAAGACTGGACAAGCTAGTCCTCGTTCCTTCTGTGGAACTGGAAGAATGAAAATGATTATCAATGGTAAATAGCCCGTATCTGGCTGCACACTTCAAAGCCTCTGTAGATAAGGAGAGATGATGTTGAAGGGAAATTCTTTGGAACAAGGATACTTTTTTTTTCTGGGTGCCTCAGTCACATCAGATTTATTTAATTCATTACTGTTGATAACATTTAGTCCTGTCTTAAAAAAAAAAAAAATTACAAGGGGTTAAATTGCTTTAAAAGTTTTAATATTATTAATTTCTTTAAATAAAAAAAAACACATCTGTACTGCACAAGCTTCACGTAGTATATCATAAAATATAAAAAGAATAAAAGACTAAATGCAGTATTAACATTTTAAAGATTTTGACGATTGTTTATATAAACAGGATATCAGATGTATTATTATTTGAAAAGAACCTTACTGATAAAGATATTCTCCGATACAGGTTGTTTTTTTTTTTGTTTTTTGTTTTTATATGTTCATATTTTCCATGTTATATCAATAATGAAGACATCATTAGAGTGTTATAACCATGTAATTCTTTAAGCCATCCATTTCTCTGTGACCAAAATGTGCTAAGTCAGTCCCAGATAATCTTGTATACCCGATGCCTTAATGAGATGCCATGTTGTTTTTTGCAGGCATCAATAGGCAGGTTTGTAATATAAACACTATATATAAGGTAGGGTAATAATATGGACTGTAAAAACTAATGCTCTGTAAATGTATGCATCTTGCTAGACATGGGTAAAAGTCAAAGATTCAGGAACAGACTTTAGGAATTTTTTAATTGCAGCTGAAAAAATAAAAGAATAACAAGTATACATTTTATTTGAGAAATAGTAATATGGATAAAACTTTGAAACTGAGACTTTTAAATACATTTTTTTGTATGTATACCAGCAGCATGGTAAGGTTTTTTTTTTTTCTTCTTCTATACAAAATTTTTTTTTTTAGATCAGCCATAACATTACAATCCAAAAAAAAAATGCCCAGAATTGTTTAGCTTCCCCTTGTGCCACCACGCTGTTTCTGGTCCCTCAGGACATGACTCGACAAGGTCTCTGGGAGGACACTGTGGTGTCTGGCACAGGACGTTAGCAGGAGAGCCTTTGGATGCTCTCAGTTGTGGGGTGGTGCATCCATAGCTTGGACTTGTTTGTCTGGAACATCCCATGGGTGCACAATCTGATTGGGATCTGGGGAATTTGGAGGCTGGGACAGTGACCTTGGGCTCTTTGTCTGCCCCCATGCGTGGCAGGTTGTAATGCACTGAGGTTTTAGTGCTGTTCTATCATGGCCAGCATTGACTGTTTTCATGGTTGTGCTGCATTGGCTTTTCTGTGGGATTGGACCAGACTGGCTAGCATTTGGTGCCCACAGGCATAGATGAGCCTTGAGAGCCCATGATCCTGTCACTAGTTTGCTGGTATATAAATGATGATCAGTGATAATATTATATGTTATGGCTGATTGATGTGTATATAAAAAGTTTATTGGTGCTGCATATTCAGTCCACTTCAAAAATTGTGATTGTAATAGATCATTTTAGTCAACAGTGTTAACAGAAATCTGATTCAACTAGTTGGGCATGACGACATCTCGTGCTGGAAAAATTCCTGCAATGAAAAATGCCTTCCTGCATCTCTGCTGTAACCTTTGTTTGCAGTCTTGACATATTTAGTCAGTATATTGCCATAAAACATAAGCTACAATGGCCAAATTGCAACTTAATTTTTTTTTTTTTACCAATATTCATTAAAAAGTCAAACCAAAAAAAATCATGAATGAATTTATTAAAACTATAATTTTCTAACCTTTCCAGGTGTCTGAATGTTACAGTGCTTTCATGTTTAATGTTTTGAGGCTAGCTATTATTGGGGGATACATATTCTGTAGACTATTTTCTGATTATATGTTTGTGTAGGTAATTTAGAAAAAGTTATTACTATTTTTTTTTTTTTTTTAGCATATATAAACTCTACGGTTAGAATTCTATGGTATGTTCTCAATGTTTTGTCACATTAGAAGGCATAGAAAAAAGTGAAAATCAGTCAAGGCACAAAATTTCATGGTGCTTATGCTTACCAACCCACAATTATTTCATGTAGGCATTCTGTGAATATTTACTGGGATTTTAGCATAAACACAGCATTTTGGTTTCATAAATGACTGTGTGAGAATAGACAAGTAACACCAGTTTTTATTTAATATACGTATGACTGACCAGATGTAATTATTTAACTGTTTTATTAAAAGCTTACGTGTAGTTATACTGCTCTGCTCTGTTGTTATACATGTTAACTTAAACTTGCATGTTAAAGATGTATGTGGCTTATAAACTTTTTGACCTTTTGATTCTTTTTTTGGGAGGCATACATAAACAATACACAAAATAATGTTTGTGACTTTAAATCTACAAAGTCAATAAAATAGAGAAATATAAATGGAATAACTAAAAGTAAATAAATAAACTACGCGAAATTACATTGTTTTAAAATGTGCATGACCTGCCGGATTTGCATGAAACCTGAAGCATTGCAAAAGATTAATTTATGCAAAGTATGTAAAAATCATGTGATTTTTCAAAATGCTCTTCTGTTGAACTCTTATTTGATTAAAAGGTGGTTGGAACATCACTTCCTGACTCTTTTTGCAGAATTTTTTTTTTTTTTTTTTTGCATGAATATTATAGCGATCCCTAGTCATGTGACTAAGCAAGCCGTTTGGAAACATTCAGAAATTTTTGTGAATGTTTCATATATTAACACATTGATCAGCCATAACATAAATATTGATTAACGATTATATTCCAGCAAACTGATGATTGATAATGGACACATAAGGCTCATTTATGCCAGTGTGGAGCATGGGCCAGCCCAGTTCAATCCAAACTCTGAGAAACGGCAATATACCACATATTGCTGAAAGAAATTACTTCTGGACATGATGGAAAGGCACCAGAACACCCAGTACACCACAGCCTGTTCTGTCTGGGGCTTAGCAGGCAAAGAGTTCGAAGTTAATCTGGTCATTTGAGTGTGTGATGTACTAGACAAACATGTCTGATTCATGTAGGACCCACTCACAACCAACAACACCCAAACATCCTGGTGCCAGACACAGTTCTTGTGGAGTCCATGTTTCTCATGTTATGGTGGCACATGGGGAACCTAAGGCTTAAGGTTTTAAATGTTATGGCTGATTGGTGTAACCTTAAGGATTGTTTTTTTAATAAGTGCATTTATTTTTGGAGAATTTGTCATATTATATAATGTTCTAACAATATAAATATTTGCATCCTAATAACATTGTCCAAACATTCAGCTATTACAATGATTTTGCATTTATTGTCTTTGAGGACAAAAATTTTTATGAGCGAATACGTCCTGAACTGTCAGACAAATTCCATCAGAACACAATCATCCAAGGACATTAATTATCATTTAAATATTGGATGTGACATCCAATTACAGCTGTGTGAAGAATTTTGCATTTAGCCTCTTTCGGTGATATGACTGAAGATATATCTTCATTTTTATATATACATTTTTTTGAGAAAAGAAAAATAGCTAAATAGAAAAAAAAAACAGCAGCTGCCTGTGCAGGTAAAGGCACAGGTTTGTTGCTTCCCTGTACTTTTAGCACCGAGTTTTACAGTGAAGTCAACGATGTTGCATGTATATACCTTTTACTATTTTTATAGTCAGCTATAATTTGGCAATACTTAAATATTATTCTACATGACCTTTTTTATTGAAATATTTAAAGTGCACTTATTTTAACTCATTCTTTTATTATAACTATGTAGACAGTACAAAACTTGCTTATACACTGCCTACCCACATGTTTTCAACCTAAAATTATTTGTTTGTCCTGGTGGAACTTCTTCCAATGAAGAAGGCTATTTTATTACGGAAGCGTGGTAAGTTGGCTGTATCAGATTTCCTGTTGTACTTGGCATTGCACTTTTCAGATAAGGTTTGCTAAGCCCATTTCTTCAGAACAAAAGTTTTTTTTTCTTGGTTTCTCATGTTGTTGGTTTAGTCTTAGATATACATTTAAATATTATAAACCAAACTTTCTTGCTAAATAATTATACACATACAGTGATCTTTAAGCATAAGCATAATATACAGTAGCAGATAATTATTATGTATATTAGTATTTTTTATTTATTTAATTTTGTAAATAGGTAAATCAGGAATCATAAAGGTGTGACATTTGAATGATAACTTTCTGGTTCTATGTGGGTAAAGAGCCTCCTTGAACCATGAGACATTTAAGGTAATCTCAAGTTACCTTTAAAGTTTTAAATTTCTTATTTTATAATTAATCATTGGACCATATTAATATTGTAAATCATTTTTATTTTTATAGTATTTGCTAAGGTGCTCTAAAGAAATCTGAATAAAAATTAGAAGTTGATTTTAACAAAGTATTATACTTTGGAATGTCATCAAAACATTTAAGAATACAAAAATTGATTCAAACAGAAAATCCATGTTTCTGTGCACTCTCACAATCATGGCTTTGAGGTCTGCTCATTAATCTGTAGTTCCTGTTAAAGTGGAAAGTTCCGTTTATGAAGCACATTGCATGCCAGTAATATTTAATAACTAATGATAAGATAAAAGTAAACTTCATTATCAAGGGGGAAATTTCCTAGACAATAGGCAATGTAAGACAACTACAGAACAATAGATGGTTGTTGATCTTTAAAAGGTATGAACCTTTAAAGAGATTAAAATATATATATAATAATAAAATAATAATTTATATATATATATATATATATATATATATATATAGAGAGAGAGAGAGAGAGATGAATAGATAGATAAACAGACACACTTGGGTGTCCATCTTAATCTCTTCATCCTGGATGGTGACTGAGAAGAATACAACACCATCTACGTACGCTGTTTTCTTCTTAGAAGAAGGAAACCTGATGTAGTTAGTAGTACTGATAGAACGTGTTTTTCCTGGGTGGGTTGGGTGACCCATAGTGATTTGTAGCAGCCTGGAGTGTGATTTTTCTTTTTTTTTTTAATCTGTGGTGGAGCTATGGCTTTTTATCACCCACTGGTCTGCAGTGGGTCCACTTGTATGGTAACTAAAATATTTTTCACAAATTGTTGCTGATAACTAATGCATTGTACAGGTTAAGAGCAGTTCCATCTGCAAGTGATTAACAAACAAAGAGCATTTCATAGATATGAAACCAGTATACTAATCCTGGGCCTGATCTTATGTCATCATATGCACCTGTTGGTCACTGGTTCATGCCTTAATTCAGATGGGTTTTTATTTTTAAATGCTTCATAGATCACTGCTTAACAAACAAAAACATTCCTCTGAAACTGGTCAGGTACAGTGACTGGGCCGAAAGTGGAAGACAAAAAATCCTTCAAAAATCCTGGAGAACTATTCCTCAGGACTACATTAAAATACAAGAAAGTTTGGCTCGTTGGAAACAAAATATGTTTTGTATTATTTTGGAAGTAAAATAAATTTAGGGTGGTCAGGACTTGTCAGTAGTACTTTAGTTTTTTTGGTGTTGAAAAATCAGAAGGAGTTTTTTTCTATTCACTTATTTTGCTTTAGTCCATGATTAGTTAACCTTTTATGTTTGTTTTATGTTGTTGTTCGTTCTAGAGTTTTACTGCAGAATTATCTAATTTTATCATGTTTTTGTATTTCAAAGTATTTCCTGGTTTTGACTCCTGCTTGTTTCCCTCATAACTGATAATGAGTGATCTTTGTTTAACTTTGGCTGCCTGTGTTTTGAACTCTCTTATGGATTTTTACAGCATTTGTTTTGTTTAGCCAACGATTATAATATAATATTTTTTTTAACTTAAAAAATGTAAAATATGTATGCACAAAAAATAATTAGCACTTGGATTGGTGGTGGCACAGTGACTTGGTGATTAGTACTGTTGCCTGACACTTTGAGGATGGGGGTTTTTGAATCCTGCTCGAGTCTATGTGGGTGGAATAGGCATATCTGTCCTGTAGCTTGTGTGTGCTTGTTCCCTGGAATGAATTGGCACACTATGACCAAGCACAGGATACGTTATATGAAAGAAAAATGTTAATAAATTTTTGTTTGAAAAATTTTATCTCTGGTAAACATTTTTTTCTGCTTAAAAACATTGTCTATTGAATTGTTTGAATAAAACTTGACGTAACATGCCTTTTGAGGATAATAAAACATACCTTTGTGTTAGGTGTACTAATACATTCATGTTATTGTACTAAAAGTTTTGAGTACAAGCTATTTATTAAAAACAAAAAAGAAAGAGCAAGTTTTGAACAAATTTGGATTTCCCATGTGCAAGCTATTAAATATTTCAAAAACTCTGAGAAGAGAAGGACAGATCTGCTTATCTGCCTTTGGCAATCTTTTAATATATGATCATTTTTAAAAAGGAGAAGACATTATTTATATTCATATTTCATCAGTACAAAATCATTGATCCAGTGGTGCAAGGTTTTGTTTAGAAAACGTGAAAATAACAATATCTTGTACTTTTAAATCAATGGCCTCAATCAAGCCAGACAGAGATTAAGTATAATCCTAGGATTAAACTGCCTAAAATTATGGAAATCAGCTTTCCCAGTCATGGTTTGAAATAGTCCTAGACTTAACCTAGTCTAGTCCAGAATTAGTTAAACATATAGTGCCTTGCAAAAGTTTTCATACCCATTAAACTGTGGACACTTTGTTACACTACAAACACAAACATAACATTTATTTTGTTGGAATTTTATGTGATAGACCAACACAAAGTGACACATTATTGTGATGACAAATGGTTAAAAAAAGTTTTTGACAAACAAATATCCGAAAAGTGTGGCGTGCATTTGTATTCAGCCGCCCTGAGTCAATACTTTGTAGATCCGCCTATCGTTGCAACAAAAATCCCAACAAAATACTGGTGGTGTGATATAACAGCACAGAGCAGGCAGGACCACTGTTGAATTAGAGGACAGTACATAAAGCTGATGATAGAACCCAGGTCAATTACAAGGTATAATATCTATATATTCTTCCTCAACACCTGTAGTTTAAAAAAAAGGCATCTCAGTAATTCTACAACAGAAGATACAAAATTACAATTCTTACCTGAAGTTGTTGTTGAAGTATTGTTCTTGCAGATGTGCATTCATTTGCATGGAATTCATTAACAGACTTCCAGACATTCTTTCAGCTTGGCTTTCTTTGATGCCACTGCTTGATGCATCTTCCAGGATGGCCTGTCATGAGATTTTGCTTTAAAAGAGATTCCTCATTCTCACTAATATGTTTTTTTTTTTTTTTAAATCATTGTTTCACGTTTTTTTTCTCCAATTCCATACAATTGTATGTTTTTTGTTTGGGGATCATTCCGTGTTTATAGGCAACCTCATTCAGACCAGCATAGGTGGTTTTCTATTTATCTCATTTAATTTAGTTTAGGACTTATAGTCCAGATGTTACTAATTAGCCACTAATCTGTGCTTCAGAAAGGCACTTTTAGGCCAGAATGAACTGTTCTGGAACTTTTCTGACTTAATTTAAGCCATTTATAATAGATAAATGCACTATAAAACACTCACTTCTGTTCTTAGACTTTAGACTGGGACTTAGACTTGGGTAAAGAATACTATTATACTACACTGCTTATAACTTGTATATGTTCCGTAGCTTATAGATTGAATTTCTCAACTGAAAAGATCTTTATCATTAATTCAATTCAATTCAATTTTATTCATATAGCGCTTTTAACAGTGTTCATTGTTTAAGAAAATTTATGGAAGTGTGTATGTGTGAGAAAAATGTGTCTAGATAATAATGAGATGAATGAGTGAATGATGAATGAAATGTCTCTGATGAGCAAGCCAAGGGTGATGGCGACAGTGGCAAGAAAAAACTCCCTGAGATGGTAGTAGGAAGAAACCTTGAGAGGAATCAGACTCAACAGGGAACTCATCCTCATTTGGGTGATAACGGATAGAAATTATATAACATTGTGTGTGTTATGCAGCTGAAAGTTCAATATAACAGAAGTTCTTTGAATTAACATGAAGTCCAGTTCAGCATAGGGATGAATCAGCAGGCGCAGAGGGTAGATGGGGGTCGGGAGCACTGGGAGCTCAGGAGCTGCATGTGTAGCTCCAGCCATCATAAAGCACAATCCAGCTGGAGCTGGTCCTTCTCTGGATGCCTCAGGAACCTCGCAGGGTTGGCCTCTGTCTACTGAAGCTGGGAACAATCTCCAGATGCCTCGGGATGGGTAGAAGAATACAGAACAGATGGAGAGAATTAGCATAGTTGCCATTCAGGATAGATGTACTGGAGTATGAGGTTATGGGATGAGTTACATGTATGCCAGATTAAAGAGATGCGTCTTGAATCTACTTTTAAACTGGGAAACTGTGTCTGAGCCCTGAACAGTGTCTGGAAGGCTATTCCAAAGCTTTGGAGCTAAATATTGAAAATGCCCTACCTCCATTTGTAGATTTTGAAATTTAGTTTTGTGATTTTAAGGAACGTGGCGGATTGTAACGTATCAGAAGACTGGTTAAGTATGTGGGAGCTAAACCATTTAGAGCCTTGTACGTAAGTAATATTATTTTGTAATTAATTCTAAACTGAACAGGTAGCCAGTGCAGGGATGATAATATATAGGGTTATATGATCATATGATTTTCTGGATCAAGTGAGAACTTGGATAACTGAAGCTTGTTTATTGCGGATGCAGGACAACCACCTAGTAATGCATTACAGTAATCCAGTCTGGAGGTCATGAATGCATGAACCATCTTTTCTGCATCAGATACGGATAAAATATTTCTAAGCTTGGAAATATTTCTAAGATGGAAAAAGGCTGTTTTTGTGATATTGGAAATATGATTTTCAAAAGACATGTTACTGTCTAATATTATGCCCAGGTCTTTCACTGTCAAGCTGGTAGTGACAGTACATCCTTCTAAACGCAGGCTGAATTGTGAGAGCTGTTGTGTACTGGTTTTGGGGCCAATAAGTAATATCTCTGTCTTATCTGAATTTAGTTAAAGAAAGTTATTGGTCATCCAATCTTTTATGTCCTGGACACACTCAGTTAGTCTAGACAACTTAGGTATTTCGTCTGGTTTAGTTGAGATATATAATTGGGTATCATCAGCATAACAATGGAAACTAATCCCATGTCTTCTAATGATGTTGCCCAAGGGAAGCATGTATATTGAGAACAACAGAGGTCCTAAAATTGACCCTTGTGGGATCCCATATTTCACTGGCATTACACCAGACTGTTCTCCATTCAGATCTACAAAATGGAATCAGTCAGACAGGTAGGATCTAAACCATTTTAACGCCTGTCCATGAATACCAATGTGATTTTGTAAGCGATCTGTGAGAATGTTATGATCTATAGTGTCGAATGCAGCACTAAGATCGAGTAAGACTAGTACTGAGATGCAGCCTTGGTCCAAAGCTAAAAACAAGTCATTTGCAATTTTAACTAGTGCAGTTTCTGTACTATGATGGGGCCTGAAACCTGACTGAAATTCTTCGAGGATGTTGTTTTCTTGCAAGAATGTACATATTTGAGCTGATACTACCTTTTCTAATATTTTTTATATAAACGGAAGGTTTGAAATTGGTCTGTAATTTGTTATTTCATTCGGGTCTAAATTAGACTTTTTAAGTAGTGGCTTAATAACTGCCAACTTGAAAGATTTAGGGACGTGACCTAGATGTAATGAGGAATTAATAATGTTTAGAAGTGGTGCTCCAACCGTATGCATCACTTCTTTTAATAATCTGGTTGAGATTGGATCTAACAAGCACGTTGTTGATTTAACTGAGGTGATTAGTTTATACAGCTCTTCCTGTCCTATACCTCTAAAGCACCGAAAATCTAAATGTGAGGCTTTAGACTGAACTGGATCATGAGATGCTATTAGAGGTTGATCCTCTGTTATTTTCTTCCTGATACTATAGATTTTTTCATTGAAGAAGTCCATAAAGTCTTCACTTCTAATCTGTGATTGAATACTCTCTGCAGGCATTTTAGGTTTTGTTAGTCTAGCCACTGTACTAAATAAGAATCTGGGATTATTTCAGTTGGCTCAGATGCTCGGCCCTAGCAGCTTTTAGAGCCTGTCTATAGCTGCACATACTGTCTTTATACGCAATTCTAAAAACTTCTAATTTAGTTTTTCTCCATTTTCGCTCAAGGTTATGGGTTGCTCTCTTTAGGGTGCGAGTATGACTGTTGTACCATGGTGCAAGTGTTTTATCTCTGACTTTTTTTAATCTGATGGGAGCAACAGTGTCTAATGTACCGGTAAAAATAGTGCCCATGCTGCTAGTCACTTCATCTAGATTGTCTGCACTTAGGGGTCTGATAAGAAATTGGGACAGATCCGGCAGATTACTTGTGAATCTGTCTTTAGTAGTCGGATTCATATTTCTGACAAATCGATGACGCGGGGAGACACAGCTAATCTGTTCCACAGGTAGTGTGTATATCAGGAGGTGATGGTCTGTGATATCATCACTTTGAGGTAAGATCTCTATATTAGAGACATCTATACCATGGGATATAATGAAATCTAGTGTATGATCAAAGCGGTGAGTTGCTCTATTTATATTTTGTTTAACCCCAAAGGAATTAAGTCCATAAAAGCGAGTGCTAAAGTGTCGTTAGCATCATCTACATGAATGTTAAAGTCTCCTACCATCAGCACTTTGTCAAAGTTAACCAATAGGTCTGATAGCAGATGTCCAAATTTAAAACAATGAAGGTTTTTTTCCAGACTAATTTGTACAAAAGTTATGTAAAAGAGTAAAAGCTGCCTTTATTTCTATATATGTATCCCAGTGCTGCACTAGTGCTCAGAGACCATCAAGAATAGAAAGTTTTCTCAGTACACTGGAGCCATGATCAGACTAAATGCTTCATGTCTCAAACGCTGGCCTCCCAGCAACTCCTTTAATGGCCCAAACATGTGGAAATGGCTTGAAGCTTGGTGAGGACTGTGCGGGGGGATGTAGCAAAAAAAAACCCTGCCAAGTTCCTGTAAGGCCCAAGAGGTGTTCCTGAATGATTGTGTGTACAGTTTCTCCAGACAAATGCTTCTCTTCCGTAATGTTGGTGAAAAGTTATCTGTCGATTTTCAAGCATCAGTAGTTCCACTTACAGAATGTTCACAAGAACGACTGTTGTGGGCTCCAAGCCACCTTGGCTGGGATCGTCATTCACTGACTTTTGCCCATCTTTACGACATTTGCACCATTCAGTTGTTTTGCTGCAGATAAAAGTCTAATAACCGTACTATGCTTAAAGTCTTCTCTAATGTCAGTTGGTTTCAAGTTTTCATTCATAAGAAGTTTCATCACGAGTTCCTCTTATATTTTCTGGCTGGTTGATGTGAATGCACCCTTTGTTTCTTTCCTTTGTTTCCTTTCTGTATCACTTTTTTATGTTGCCCTGAAGTGAAGATTTCATATGTTCTTCATTCATATTTATTTGTGCACATAATGTTTTACTTTCAGGTATATCAAATCACACTGCAGACATTAAATGAATATATTTGCTTAGATATGGCCCTGCTTCCAAGCTTTTCAGTGCCACAAAGATAACATTACGTTTTCTACATTCTGGTATTAGATGTAAATTAACTTAATTAATTAAAACTCTTAACCTATATCTAATTTTTGTTTTGCATTGTGCTATTGACATATAATTTTACATAATTGCAAGAATAATCAGGTATTCGGGTATTCCTAAAGGTGTAGGTTGTAGATGTGAAGAGCTCCCTCAAATATTTTAGTAGATTCTTGGCCATTAAAAAAAATTAGACAAATTGATATTTAGTCCTGGCTTTCTTTACTGAAGTATAATTACAATAATTATAGTTGGTATACTTATATGCTTATAATAAACATAAAATTAATACTTAAAAGAAAATGTACATGAATAGATGTGATAGAAAAATAAATACAAATGTTACCAACAAAGAATTTTAACAGTGAGAGATACAGTGCACATACAGTGATTCACTTTATATAATTACTTCATAAATGCATATTTTCACAGCTTAATATGTTCACAGTTAGTTAGTTATTAGGGATTTCTTGAATGAAACACTTATGGCATGTAGTAGTTTTGTTATAAGCAGCGAGGATATAATCTATGTATTATGTGACTTTCTATGAAGTTTTCCATCTTCAAAGAAAAAACATCATAAAATCACAACCTTCATTTGTGGTGTAGGTGCTGTGTGATAGTAACACATCCATGGTTGCTCAGGTTGTGTGATAATGGCGTCTCTTCAGTCAGCCGGCCACTCAGTGGGTCAAATGCCCATGTACGGTCAGTCACAGCTTCAAATTCATCACGACCACCCATGATACACACCTTACCATCACAAACAGTCAGCCCGCAATTTTCCTAAAATACATAAATGGGTCAGGATAAACACACAGTGCTAATCTTATCAGGGTGAAAGTGCAGAGATGTGATAAGACACTCGGATATCACTAAAGTCAGCATACTTTATATAATTCATTAAACACTTTATATCTTTAAAAGTACTGTACCAGTATTAATTACTGCCGAATTACACTTATTCTTTAGTGTTATTTAAAAGGAAGAGAAATCAGAGCCAAACTTTTCTCCTACCAATTTCATAGGAAGCTCAGCAACTTTGCTCCAGGAGTCGACCTTGGGACTGTAACAGTACAACACGTCCAGCAGTCCTCCGGCTATGTAGATGGAGCCGTTCAGTGACACTGCGTTTAAGCACCTCTTAGAGAAAGGACAGGACAGTGTGTATGTCCATTGATCCTTTACAGGGTCATAACACTGTACCTGGAACATACACATGCACACAACGCCTTTGAACACTGCACAGTGCTAATTGTAAAATCCTGTGTACATTTCTAACTTCAAAACAATATTTCAATGCATAAATTATTTTTGGGGTAAAGTCTGGACTTATAGTTCACTCAACTCAAAGAAATTTGATAATGTTTCGAAGAATTGTGATGCAACTTGTGTTGCACAAAAATGGTTAAAAACTAAAGAATTCTCAAATGAATTGTGAACATCTGTGGCAAAGTTCTGGACCTTATCTCCAGGAAGCAATCACGCAGGCATGGATTGATCAAGTGACACCAGAGAAATGCAGACATCTTTTTGGCTCTATGTCCAGCCGCATCCAACAGGTTTTGGACAATAAAAGACTTATACTGATTGTTGTGTAGCCATTTCATTGCATAAGATAACATATTATTATTATTATTTTGATCATGTTGATTATAAAAATTTGAATTTCACTTTTGTCCCAATACTTTTGGCCACCACCGTAAGCTCATCTGTGCAATGTATATGGTTTCAATGAAAAATGATAAGCAGCTGCAGCATGATAATCTACATATAATTACATATAATTACTATAAACATGTATACATGTAAATTTAATATTCTTATTTAAAAAAAAAAACATACATGTTTAAATGTTTGCCTGTATAAGTTTTACAAGTAAATCAAACGGCTGCAACCAGTGCCTCGACATCCAGATAAAGAATATTTCCCCGGTGTGCTGAAAGTTCCCAAAACTTATGCATGTTATAAGGGATAAAATCTTCAATCAATGCACTTTAAACAAACACCTAATTTAGCGCTTCAGTCTGGTGTAGACTATATAACATGCCCTTAGTTAGGTCTGGGTTTGTAAAGACTTGACCCAAAAAGTTTTGTATTAGTTTTGTAATACAGCTGTATATATAATGTAATACCACAATTACAAATTACAAAATTCAGTGATGCAATATGTTTAATATTATAGGTTTGTTTTTCTGGAAGCTACATGTGTTTAATTGTGTCTTTGTGATGACATGATGTTTTCACAGGTCACGTATTTAAGAAGGACACTTTGTACATCAGGAACAGGATTAAAAATAAATAAATAAATAAATAAATAAATAATAGAAATGCTAGCAGTGAAGTATTCATCTGATGTTTGCTGCTAACGTGTGATGCTCGATTTAATTTGAACTATCACCTAAAGTTCCAAGTATTTTCTGCAATCTGATTCTTATTACACTGTGCATGTGTTTACTGTACATGTGTGAAAGCCTCACCATGTTGGTGTTGCAGTCTTCACTCAGCGCTCCGCTGATTACATAAAGCTTTCCAGAGCAGCTAGCCAGAGCGGCAGAACTAACAGGCAGCAACAGAGGAGCCACAGGTTTCCACACATTCTCGAACACGCTAAAACACTCCACGCTACTCAGCCTTTGCTGTCCATCATATCCTCCTACGGCATACAGCTGTGGTCACAAACACACCCATATGACAGTATGAATAAAATGCTGTTGTGAGAATAGCACAAGAAAGGGGGTGTATGTGATATGAAGCCAACCTTTCCACACAGAGAGGCCATTTTGTGTCGCCATCTTCCCTTCAGCAGCCTACCAACAGAAACCCACTGGTTCAGCTGAGCCATGAAGCGCCACACTTGTGAGCTGTTCAGCTGCCCACCTGCATGTACATGTAGACAACAGAAACCATGTGGGCTACTTTAGGAAGAATAGGCATCCAGAGGCACACATGCACATCACGCGACATTTTTTTACAGTTGAATTCAGTTGATGCTATCAATAATTCCATAACAGATAAAACAGATAGAGATCAGAAAAGACAAACAAACATAAACATGTACACTTATACAAATACATGAAAGTATTTCAGTGGAAGTACAGTATATAAATGATTACAAAGTGCACATAATTCAAATTCATTCATTATGTTTATTTTTTAGTCGTTTCAATCAACATTTAAGCACCAAACATCATCTGTATGATCTGTCGATTTTAATGTCACATGTAGAATTTAAGATTTTTCTCATAATTCATACGTGATTTCTTTTTTTAAACTACACATTTTGTTAGCTTTCATTTTGTAAAGATGTTTTAGTTTATGTCATGTTTCCATCAGAAGAATTTTACTTATTACATTAGCTACCGGAACAAATGCTAGTCAGAGTGTTAGCAAAACAATATAGGTTGATTTAGTTAAATATATCCAATTATTGTTCTTTTTCATTAGATAGAGCTTTATACTTTTCTGAGATTGGATAGCGTTATCCGTCCACATTTATCCACACTGTAAACCCGAATAAGTTGGCAAAACTCAAAAAAATTGAGGTAATCAGTCACATCAAATTTTTAAGTAATGATGTTTCCAATTTTAAGTAAACAGAACTAGCAGTTTTTGAGTTTGTTGTATTCGTTCATATTAAACATTCTTTACGTGCATTATTGAGTAGTCTAACTCATCCTATTTAATAGCAATTATCTTTTTTTTTGTTGTTGTTGTTGTAAATCAAAAAAATAGTTGTTTAGGTCTTTGAGCTGCTCCCAGCAGTGGGTCGCCACAGCAGACAATCCGGTCCACAAGCTTGGCACAGGTTTTACACCAGATGTCTTTCCTGACGCAACCCTCCCATTTTATCTGAGTTTGGGACAGGCACTTCATCCAGTTGCTGGGAATCGAACCCAGGTCTTTCTCATGGAAGGCGAAACACCTGCATCTAAGTCTGAAAGATTTTAAGTTGGTGGAACTTTAAGGTTACAGTTACTTAAAATATCTTGAAAGGTGTAATTTCTCATAAATACCAAAAAGTTCTAAATGCTCATCAAGGTCTATTAATTTGAACTAATTATAATTATTTAAGTTAACAGTACTCAATATGTTTAATTACTTTGAGCATTAGGGTTTACATTGCATTTTCAGATACACAAACTACCTAAAGCACTAACTATACAATTGCAATTGAAATGCCAATTAACCTACTCTGCATGTCTGAGACTTTGTTAGGAAACCGGAGTACCTAGAGGAAATCCACTGAGTATGGAGAGAACATGCAAACTCCCAGACCTGCAGGTGTGACTATTGACCTTGGAGGTACAAATCCACAGTACACCAGATGCGCTTCGTGATACAATCCTCTCATTTCATGTGGGCTTGGGACCAGCACTAAGCATGCTCTGCATCCAGTGACTGGGTTTGGGGCATTATCTGGGAATTGATCTTAGGGCCTACTCAGGAGAGAATCCTACCACTGAGCGCCCAATGCTCCATTGTTAGCATGTTTATGTAAGAAGGGATTTTCATTCCTTGACAGGCAGTGAGATTTTTTTAAAATAAAGTTAGATCTATAGATGGCGGCACGGTGGTGTAGTGGTTAGCACTGTCGCCTTGCACCGCCAGGGTCCGGGTTCGATCCCCGGCCAGGCTCGATTCCCGTCTCTGTGTGCATGGAGTTTGCATGTTCTCCCCGTGCTTGGTGGGTTTCCTCCGGGTTCTCCGGTTTCCTCCCACAGTCCAAAGACATGTAGGTTAGGCTAATTGGCGTTCCCAAATTGCCCGTAGTGTGTGAATGAGTGAGTGTATGTGTGAGTGTCTGTGCCCTGCGATGGATTGGCACCCTGTCCAGGGTGTACCCTGCCATGTGCCCAAAGTCTCCTGGGATAGGCTCCAGGCCCCCCGTGACCCTGAATACAGGATTAAGCGGTATAGATGATGAGTGAGTGAGTGAGAGATCTATAGATCTGTAGAGCTACTGCTTAATTGGACAACCTGTAGATTTGTAGTATACCTGATAAATAAATGTCATTGTGGAGTTCACAGACGGCAAATTCACATTTGTATCCTGGTACATTGGCTGAGGTGATCCATTGCCCTGTGGTGGAGTCCAGTTTCTCAGTCATGGGGAACCTTGAAATCCTGCTTTTGTCACAACCTCCGAGAACCACAATCACCTCAGCCCAGCCAGACTGTCTATATGTGCAGACACATGCGAGAGAGAGAGAGAGAGAGAGAGAGAGAGCTGTTAGTATGTGGGACTCCCATGCAGACCTCGTATACATAAGACTAACTTTGGCGATCTTAAAGAACAGCCTTTATGGTTTTTACCATATTTTCCCACTTATTTTCATTGTAAAATAATTTTTTGAATAAAAGTGAAACATTGCTAAAGTGCTTTACTAGTAATTTAATTTGAGCTTTTATGTATGGCTTTTTTACGGTGAAGTGCAAAACAAAATAACAAAACAGAAGACAAAATAACATTCAAAAACAAAATAACAAAACCCAAAACAAAATAACAAATTCCAAAACAAAATAACAAAACCCAAAACAATAAACCAAATGAAAAAACACAACTACATATCCAGAAACAAAATACCAAATGAGAAAACACAACAACAATTCAGTCAAACCGGAAAAGGAAAGTATAGTTCTCGAATTAAATTCTTAGCGCTGACTGGAAGAATCAACAAGCTGAAAAAAGGTAGGTGTGGCTTGTGAATGACATTCTTACCACGGATTGGACGAGACATCTGCCACTCAAGATTAGCGGTAGGATTTAATTCGCAACCCAATGTTGATTCTTACCGCTGATTGGACGAAACATCTGTCACTCAAAATATACAGGAAGTACTGCAGTCTGACGGACACGTAGATGTATTTTCTTTTAATTATTATTTTTAGTATTTTAGGATTGTACAGCACCTTGGCCAACTAAGTTGTGTTAAATGTGCTTTAAAAATAAATTTGACTTCACTTGACAGTACTCCCCGTACGTTTTGAGTGACAGATGTCTCTTCCAATCAGCAATAAGAATTTCATTTGCAAAATTTACCTAACTTTTCCGGTTTGAATGAATTGTCGTTGTGTGCTTTCTCATTTGGTATTTCCTTTCTGGATATGTCCTTGTGTTTTGTGATTTGTTGTATTGTTTTTGGTTTTGTTATTTAGTATTGATTTTGTTATCTTGTTTTGGAATTTGTTATTTTGTTTTCAGTTTTGTTATTTTATTTTTTTTATTTGTTATTTTGGTTTAGGTTTTGTTATTTTGTTTTGCACTTCTCGGCCACCGTACTTTTCTCTTTTCGATGACCTCTTATTTAATGCTGAAATCCTGGAAATTTTTAATACATAGATACTTTAAGCATTTGGTGAATTTAATTAAAACAATTTGGTGCATTTGAAAACTTTTCAAAAGCAATACAAATAAACAGGCAAGACAGTGACATCAGAAGAAATGCTGTTATTGGTCATTTTTACTATTGAACTCTTGCAATTTTATTTTGGTAGAATAATAGCACCACAATTTCCATCACATCTGTACTGACCATTCATGACTAATCCTAGATCTTGATAAGGAACCATCTGAGTACTGTCACTTCATGCTTGTTTTTTTTTTTTACTGACCTTCTTGGTTTGGTTCTCTGCGAGCTGATCTCTCTGCCATACATGCGATAAAGTCTTGCCTCCTGTAACAGCTTTCTGCAGTCATGGGAATCCTGGATGAGTTCTTCAGCCTCCAGCTTGTTGGTAAAATACACAGGGTCTAACAAGGGCAGTCGGAGCGTCTCCAGTAGCTTTGCAAGATCTGCTTTCCGCTGGCAGCTCTGGTGGTGCACCCATAAGAGTACAGCATCCACCAGGACTTCCTCCTGCACCTGTAGCTTTTCACAATTCAAAAGCTCCACCACTCTCTCCACAGGCAGCTCAAGAAACTCTTCCTGCCTCGTGACAACGCCAAAGTCCTGATACAGCAGATTCTGGCACTTTTCCAGTAGCGGCTGCAGCAAGTAATGCTCGGCGAATTCCATCAGGCCCAGGCAGTTCAAGTGACACACGCATTTCTCTAGAAAGTCCACACAGGCTCTCGACAGTGCAGGCACATCCAACAGATGAGCAGCTTGAAAAACAATCTCCACATTCTCCTCCTGGAGCTGAGCACGGCCCTCATAAATGAAGTTAAGCAGGTGCTCTAGGGCGACTTTTGAGACCTCGTTTAGCTGCACCACAGACTGACCACTCTCACGCAGCTTTCCCATGAACATGGTGCGAAAGTATTGACTGGAGGCACACAGCACAGCACGGTGGCAAGGAAACTCTTGCTGCTCTACTTGCAGGACGACATCGGTGAAGGTGCCACTTTTTCTGAAGCCATTAAGGACGTGAAGAACGTGCTCAGGCTTGTACGAGCTGGTGCTGAAGCTCGCCTCCACGTCGACATCAGCCCTAAAATCCATGGCTGGAGACCTAAAAATATGTGGAGGTGATTGTTATTATGTTTGTTGTGAGGTGTGACATCATGTATTCCTACCAGGTGTTCACTAACCTATTGCAGTGCATTGTTAGGATTAGTTATACTGTATGTACTGTATGTATAAATGGTAAAATATTTAAAATAGCATACAATGTAGTGAGTAGCATACGATTTGGAAAAGATAATGAACTAAGTCAGTTTGGGAACCTAACACCATTATGCAATTGTATGGCAAAGACTATCCAAAGTAACTTAGAGCACAAGGCGGGGTTACACCCTGGTTGGGGTCCCAATATAACCCACTGTATTCCTTTATTAAGTTGGTGCATTTAAGTACAACAACCCAATAACAATAAAATTTCAGATACATTAAGCAGTCCGATCCATTATTATATAACCATCCTGCATATATAAGATATAAATAAAAAAATAAAATAAAAACGAATTGTAGCCGAAGACAGCAAAATATGCACGGATATGAAATTAATGAAACATATAACATTGTAGTGAGAGGTTTCTTGGAGGTGTTATATAATTTAAGATGACATAGGAATTCTTTTTCCATTAAATTACATGGAAGTGCTTAGATATATATAATTAAAAAAAAAAACAGCAGCAACAATTATATTTAGGTTACCTTACTGAAATGCTGTAGCCCAGCCTTTGGCTTCAGGTGTGTGCAAGCTGCAAAATGAAAATACTGCTGCACTTACAATGATTTATAGCCCTTCAGGAGGGATGTCCTACAAGCAGTTTGTGGGAGGGATAAGGAAATGACAGCATTGAGACTTCTGTTTACATTCCCTCTGTTCCTGCTCATACAGTAGAGTGCCAGCGTAAAGTATTTACTCCCCATTGAATACTTCCCTTTTTGCTCTATTGCAACAGCAAATATTACTAGAGTCGAATTGTTTTCTGCTTTTTGACTTGTAAAATTACATTTTAAAAATGTAATATTTATTTAGTACTACTTTTAAAAAATATTTGAAACATTGCTGCCAGCATTGTTGCCTTGCTCCTCCAGGGTCTGGGTTCAATTTATGGCCAGGTTTGATGCCCGTCTCTGTGTGCATGGAGTTTGCATGTTCTCCCCGTGCTTGGTGGGTTTCCTCCGGGTTCTCCGGTTTCCTCTCACAGTCCAAAGACATGCAGATTAGGCTAACTGCCATTCCCAAATTGCCTGTAGTGTGTGAATGAGTGTGTGTGTTTGTATGTGTGTGCCCTGCAATGGATTGGCACTCCAGGGTGTACCCCACCTCAAGTTTTCTGGGATAGGCTCCATGCTCCCAGTGACCCTGTATACAGCATAAAGCGGTAGAGATGATGAGATGAAACATTGCTTTATTTAAAAAAAAAAAAAGCGTTAGGCAATTACCGTCAAACATCCTACACATTTTTTTCAGAATACTGTTCCATCTCTATTACTTAGTTACAACACATCAGACTTTTTTGCATACAATCTAGTCACAGCATGGTGTATACACAGAATACAAAATAAAATAAAAAATCGGGTCTTGTGCTGGGAATGTTTACTGATTTTGCTGGAAAGCAAAACCTGTTTGGTATGATAACACAGAAGAGCTATTCTAGCACAAATTGCTGAAAAACGTAAAAGCTGGTTATCACAGAGGAGGACTGTTAGACCAATAGGTACATCACAGTATGCTGCATATGGGGATGCATAGTCCTACACAAGTCAGAGTGTCTCTGCTGTCCCCTGTTCGCTGCCAAAAGCATCTACAGTATGAGGTTCTGTGCATCAGATAATTAAGCAATGGAAAAGGAGGGCTTGGTCTGAAGAAATCGTCTTGTCTTTTATATTATGTGGATGGCCCATGTACATGTGCAGCACTAGCTGGGGAAGAGATGGTAGCAGAATGCACTATGGGAAGATGGCAAACTTGCAGATGAAGTATGGTCAATGTTCTGCTGGGAAACCTTGCATCCCAGCATTCATAAGGATTTTATTTTGCAATGTATCACTTGCCTAAATATTGTTGCCTAGTACACTCCTTTGTAGTAAGGGTATTTTATAATGCCAATGTGGCCCCTTTCAGCAGGATAATGTGCCATACCACATTGCAACAGTTGTTCAGGAATGCTTTGAGGAATATGTTCAAAGTGTTGACCTAGCCTCCAGATTCTACAGATATCACTATGATTGAGCATCTCAGAGATGTGCTGGACAAACACGTCTCAACCATGGAGGCATCACATCACATCACAGATTTATTTAGTTATTTAATAAATATTCTGAGAACATCAAAATCCTCAACAAATATTTTATTTTATTTCTAGAGTTACCTCCAGGGAGCATAAAATTTTTCAAATGTATTTAAATATTATACAATACAGCAAAAAAGTTAAATTAAAATTCTGGGTGCAGCATGTACATACTGCAGAGTAAAAGATCATTATCTTGGTCCTGAAAACGTTGGCTATGAGAGGTGGAAATACACTCTTGATGCCGTGCCAGTTAATCTAAGGGCATAAATGTATTTATTTAAATATATGAATATACAGCTTGGTAAATTCTTATGCACCAAGTTGTGTTGTTGTAATTTCCTTCTCAGTCTGTTGCAATCATTCTAACTGAAGTGCTAAATCACAGTACAATAAGCTGTTCCTCTTTTTACAAATGCACGAGAAGTCTGCACAAATAGCCACTAGAGGGAGCTGTTTACTTTTCTGAGGGCGACCCTTACCTGCAGCATAGGCTGTGTCTTGGTCTATAAATGACCATTAAACCAGTGTTAAAGAAAAAAAGAAATGAAAAGAAAAGAATATAAAATAAAATAAAAGGAAAGAAAATAAATTCATATTAAACATATTATTATTATTATTATTATTATTATTATTATTATTATTATTATTGATGAGAGGATGATGATGATCTTATGATATTTCATTTTTACAAGCTATACTTAATCCATACACACACTATGTCAGAAAATACCTGAGTGAAATCAAGGTACCAGACAGGTTACAACATAGGAAAACCAAAAGAAAATACAATTAGTGCTGCTAACTCCTGATGACTGAGTTTCCTAAACAAGGGAAATCCCTGACAGCTGGCTATATTTGGATGCAGGCCGTCCTTCTTATATATACCTGCCCATCACTGTCTGCTCATGTACACTCTTCTTTCAAATGAGATGAGAGACTTTCTTTAAATGGGGGATAATCCAGTGAAGTACTGTCGAGGCTGTAAGTACACATGTTACTTGTCCTTAACTAAAACAATCGCATTTAATTAGGAGCTCTGCCAGGAGCAGCAGTGAAGCCTACTTTGTACCATTCTTAAAGGAGCTCATTCTCAGAGGCCAGCTGCAGTTTTTCACTTTGGAATCTCTCTATCTATCTTGGTGTGTGTGTGTGTGTGTGTGTGTGTGTGTGTGTGTGTGTGTGTGTGTGTGTGTGTGTGTGTGTGTGTGTGTGTGTGAGAGAGAGAGAGAGAGAGAGAGAGAGAGAGAGAGAGCCATGATTCCATAAAAGGTAAGGCCAAAGAAGGAAAATAGCGGCATAACAATAATGCAGGATATTCTCACAGGATGTCTACAAGTGAGAGAGTGAAAGAGAGAGAGAGGGAGAGAGCGGGAGAGGGAGGGAAAGAGGGGAGGGCAGAGAAAAGAACTGGGAATGGACCAGCTGCACTGTGTCAGTGCTGAACTAAGAAGCTGCAGGCAGCATGAGCATGTGTGTCACCCTCTTCAAGAGATAGCAGCATATTGTAGGTGCAGTCATTTCTAAGGTAAGGTTGCTGCTGAAGGACAACTTCATTCATCTCTATGACCCTTCTCTCTCTCTCTCTCTCTCTCTCTCTCTCTCTCTCTCTGTGTGTGTGTGTGTGTGTGTGTGTGTGTGTGTGTGTGTGTGTGTGTGTGTGTGTGTGTGTGTGTGTGTGTGCGCGTGCACCATGCTGTGACTAGACTGGATGCAAAAAATGTGTGATGTGTGAGTAACTGAGTAACAGAGATGGAACATAACAAAAAAAACATAAAGGATGTTAGATGGTTATTCTCTTATGCTTTATGTATCTGATCACCTGCCTGAAACACGCGTTTAGTGTGTGTGTGTGTGTGTGTGTGTGTGTGTGTGTGTGTGTGTGTGTGTGTGTGTGTGTGTGTGTGTGTGTGTAAGTGTGTAAAAACTCTCATACAGTACATAGTCAGTTCCATACATTTTGAAATGATGATACCTCATCACTTTTAACTTTAATTCAAGGGGTTTAAAAAAGTGTGGCATTAACCATTCTGGAATTACATGCATTTTAATACATGCAATACATTTGGGATGGGGCTCATAAAAGTAATTACATTGATTAGACGTTTGTAACCCATGGACAGAACCAAATGCTGAATTTCCTCCCTCAAGATGCTTTGCCAGGTCTTTACTGCAGCTGTCTTCAGCTGCTGCTTGTTTGTGGGTCTTTGTGTCTTCAGTCTTGTCCTCAGTAAGTGAAAAACGCATGCTTCAGTTGGATTGAGATCAGCTAATTGACTTGGTCAGTGAAGAGTAGAAGAAACTCTTGGGCACTTTTCATTGTATGTTTTCTTGGTCATTGTGCGTCTGCAATATGAAGCAGCGCCAGTTTTGCAGCATTAAGCTGAATCTGAGCAGAGCCCTATACACTTATACAAGATTCATCCTCATCCTTTTATCAGCAGCCATGTCATCGATAAACTTCAGTGACCTGGTTGCATTGGCAGCTATAACACTGCCTCCACCATGTTCGACAGACGATGTGCTATGCTTTGGATTATAAGCTCTTCCTTTCTTTCTCCATATGCTTCTCTTCAAATCATTCTGGGACAAGTTCATTTTGGTTGTAGACTTTGACGATGACTTGCCCTCCACCAAACCTCCTCAAGTGTGTTCTTGATGTGATTAGCTGTTGACTTTCTCTGTTGCTGAGATTGCTGATTCTTTTTATGAATGTTCCAAAATGTTTGTGCTATCGCTCTGATTGGTTTATTTTTATTTTAACAGCATAATGATGGCCACCTTCCCTTGCATCCTACCTCTTTGGACCTCATATTGAAAGTTCGAGTGCACTTTCTAGTGCTACCAAATGCAAATGTAACACCCAAAAAACCTCATCAAGTGCTCCAAGCCTTTTATCTTCTTGATTAATTATGGAGTAAAGAGGGAACAGGCTTATTTATGAGACCACCAAAACGGGTGTGTGTATGGAAATGATTGTAATTTCTGATTGGTTAACACCAAGCTTTTAAAGGTGAAAGTCTTGACTTTTGGGCACATCTTGAGAATTTAATTTCAAATCCAACGGGGTGGTGTGCAGAGGCCGAATGCAAAAAAGAATCTTTGTTCCAATATTTATGGACCTGCCCGTATGCTGTCAGCACACTTAACTTCCTAAAGAAAGAGTTAATAATGAATATACTTTTAGTGTTTAAAAGGACATGAACTTGTGCCCCTCACTTCCCCCCACAGTCCTCCCCCAGCGATGACTAAGTTTTCAGCTTTTGTCTGACACGTGGGTGCTTCCTCTTACGTCAGAAATGTTATGAGAACTGAAACGAAATAATATTTTTTTTTCTGCAGGGTGCTCTTTTGTCATGTCATGTATGTCAGAAAAAATTCCTTTGAAAATGGAATAAGTTAAGGGTTAATCTCCATTCCACACTCATCTGTAATGATTAAGATATGACAATAGATGACGCAAAAAAAAAGATATTACAGTTTGTGGGTGGGCGAGTCCGTAGTATTAAGAGCGATGTATATTACGACAGATACACACTTCCCTATGAGAATATACTGTACGGTGACTTCACCCTGCTAGACTGTCTATTGCTCTGCCTCTGTGATTGTAGGTGTGTGTGTGCTAAAACTGTCCTCTCTCTATCCCTACAGCATGATGAGCACCCAGGTGTGGTTCCTCTTCTTCATTGTGAATTTACTTTCACTACAGCTTTCACTCAGCCAAGAGGTAAGTGACATTCTGCGCATCTTGCAAATATGCAAAAAAAAAGTGTAATTCAGCCTTTTTGTAGAAGTAATTAGACAAGTTAAATGAGTTCATTAGTCAAATTCAAGAAATGTAATTAAATTGATGGGATTTCCAGCTGTTTATAATAATGAAAGAACAAAGATTTATTTTTTGTATTTGTACATTTAATAAAAATCATGATCTAAATTAATAAAGGAATCATGTTTATCGTGGTTGTTATGGATCACATGTTTCACTTATGATTATAAGGCTCAGTGAGGTAACCACAGCTGATAATTAGTTCAAATATTTTATATGTACAGTTTTAAGTTTGAATAGGTCTTCAGTTTAATCAAAATTTCATTATAGACACTGATACGATTTTAAATAATGATTTTTGGCTCATATATTTGTAGGGCATGGTCGCTTAGTAGTTAGCATTGTTGCTTTGCACGTGCAAGGTTCAGGGTTTGATTCTTGTCTCCGGTGTATGTGCATGGATTTTGCATGCTCTCCCCATGCGTGATCGGTTTCCTCCCACAGTCCAAAGATATGCTTTGTAGGCTGACTGGTGTTTCCGAATGGCCCATAGTGTGATATGATTAGTTGTGTGAGTGGGATTGGCTCTCCATCCATCCTGCCATCTGCACTGAGTTACCAAGTCAGTCAGGCTCCAAGTCCTACACAACCCTTGACAGGATAAATTATATGAAAAATGAATGATTGAATAGTTCTTAGGTCTTGAAAAGTGTGTCAATAGAAAAAATATATATTTTTTTAACTTGCCTTTTTGTAATTTCTTTTCTTTTGTCATTAGCTGCTCAGTCCCCTGATCTTAACTCAGTTGAATAACAAAAGTGAAGATGTAAACCATATGAGAATAGTATACAAACAGTCAGGGAAAAGAAATGTGCAAAAGTTCATTTTAGCTAAACCTATTTGTAGATCCATCTTCAGTAGTACTTTGTGTTGGTTCATGGTAGCTACCAGGGAGTTTTGGGGAGTGGAAAGGAAATTGGAGTACACAGAAGAATCCCCCTGAAGACAGGAAAACATACTAACCTTCCTACATCCAGTAAACTGAGCTCAGGGTTAAACCACTGGCACTGCATGTACTGTGGACTTGATTCCTAACAGCTCTATGGTCTAATCTAGCAAGTGGATTGGCTACTGTTCCAGTGTCTTTCACCTGTGTTCCTGGGGTGCACTCTAATTCCATCCAAACCAAGATAAAGAAGCTTAGTTTTATTACACTAGAAAAAAAGGAGAGACAAACATTTACTGACTTTCATGGTTTTAGGAAATCACCTTGAGCTATGTGAGAGGACACAAATGTTCCTCAAAGTGTATGACACAGCATAAGATTGATGGGAAGGAACTGGTAGCAAAGACTGTAAAGCAACGCCACTTTATACTCTATGTCTGCATCATTTCATTGCTGATACATGTTTCAGCATTACAGAGGAGGGATAATTAATTGGTGTCACAGATAGGCCTCCACTTGGAAAATTATTTGTGTCCTTGAATGCCAGGACCAAAGCTATAAATATTTCCAAACGCTTGTGTCAAAAGAAACCTCTTTTGTATGCTTACAGTTATTATAAGTATGCTGATGTGTGAGTGGTTGAAAGATGTTCCTGACGAATGTACCAATGGAACATCAGAAGTGTGACATGACACGAGAGTTGATAATTTGTGTGCCCTTATAGTGGAAATTGCTGATGACAGCTATTGCAACAGCACTATGACTAAATGATCCAGCAGTTTCTGATGACTTCTTATTAGGAACTTATTACAGAATCTGAAAGTTTGACTGACTCTTTCTTTGTTTTTCTTTATATCTCCAGAGTGAGACTGACTCCAGCAATCCCAGCGTGAACAATATACAAATCCATGGCGACCATACACTCAACCTGTCCCGCAAGCTCCTCCACTTGATCCAGTCAGAACTCAAGAACATGACCCATCTGAGCTTTATGGATGCAGTTCTGAAGAAACATGTGTGGCCACTATCTAATATCCAGAAACTTGACCTGTCTGGAAATGGCCTTTATACAGACATCCTTGACTACATTCTGAGGGATGCTCCTGCCCTTACCAACCTCTCTGCTAATGAAAATAGCATAACAAAAATAGGCAATGGTACCTTCAGTGGTTCCCCATCACTAAGAAACATTGATTTACATAACAATGTGATTTTAGAGATTGAGGAGGACACATTTGACTCTCTGCTAAATCTGACTGACCTGGATTTATCAGTTAATTCAATATCCTGCATTACTGATTTTAACCTGTTCCAGTTAAGATCATTGAATCTAAGCAAAAACAGCATGACCTCCTTCCAGAGCATTGACTCAGACCAGGAGTTTGAGTTGCTCTACTTGGACCTGAGTGAGAATAAGATGCACTATTTTCCTGTCCTGCCAAGGATGAACAAGATCATCTACTTAGACCTTTCAAGCAACCAGCTGCATAGCCTGAACAGCACAGGTCCAGAAGATGAGCTCCAGTATTTTAGTATCATAGAAGAACTAACCATTTCTCCACGTCACAGCAGCAAAACCCACCAGATGATTCCAAATCTTCTGTACTTGGATCTGAGCTATAACCAGCTCAAGTCTGTGTCTCCTGATTTCTTCACCAGCTTGACGGAGCTGGAGACCCTGAACATCAGCAATAACTGTCTGGATAACTTCATGGTGGACAACGAGAGTCCTCTAAATGCACTGAAGACCCTTGACCTGAGTTTCAACAACCTGCAGAACCTGACCTTTGAGGAAAACACACTTCGGGCACTAGAGACACTCTACCTACAGGGCAACTTTCTCAGGATGTTAGACTCTGGACTTTTTCATCTACCTAGCATCACCAATCTGCACCTTCAGTTTAATGAGCTGAGCATCTGTAGTCCACAGCCAAACCAAACCAGTAACTGTATCTCCCTCTTCTCTATCCCTACCCTACGATACCTTTATCTCTCTGCGAATAAACTGACTTCCTTGCCTGCACATGCCTTTCAGGGGAGCCCATTGCTCATCCTGGACCTATCTCTGAATCCTAACATGAAAATGAGTGAAAAGGCCCTGTCAGGCTTAGAGAGGTCCCTGACCCACCTCTACTTGAGAGAAAACCAGCTTGAGATGCTTAACATCAGCCTCCCAGCTCTGCGCAGCTTGAAAGTTCTGGATTTGACCAATAACCAGTTAGATGGTCTATTTCTTGGTAGCCGAGACTCCGCCATTGAAATTCTGAACCTGCAGAACAACAAGGTCAAAGTCTTAGACTCTTACACAGTACTGGCACTACAGAAAACAATTACAACTCTATATCTTGCCTCAAATCCTCTTATGTGCTGTGAAAACATGCATCTGATCAGCTTGCTGCGGCAAGGCCATGTGTCCATTGACAATGCAATGTGCCAGTACACAAGGGATGTTGGGTATGGGGAAGTCAACATCAAAGATGTGAAATCTGAACACTGTGTAACTCTGAACAGCAAAGTCCTTGTAATTGCCATGATTGCTGTACTAGTTTTAGGACTGATGATTGTTTTACTGGTGGCCCTAAAGTTGTGCCACTCAAGAAGTCACAGATTCGGCAACGGTTACAAGGCTTAATATTTTGGCAAGGAAACCAGGAAAAGCATGTTAATGTCATCAGATACTACAAGGCGAAGCCTTCATCTGAATGACTTCAACAGTTCCCCTTCATCAGGTAGAATAGCCCAGTTATAAAACTGGGAAACAAGATCGATGCTCAGTAACCATACATGGAAGCAGGGACTGAAGAAAGTGTGATCTGGTATCACATGAGTTCAGCAGAAGGTCCCTCCACAGTGAGGTACTGAAATTGTCTTTTATGTGTGATGAGGAAATGATTGTACCAGGTTGA
Source organism: Clarias macrocephalus (assembly GCA_011419295.1). NCBI lineage: Eukaryota > Metazoa > Chordata > Actinopteri > Siluriformes > Clariidae > Clarias > Clarias macrocephalus. The sequence continues at coordinate 54,775 of JAAGKR010001769.1, forward strand.
AACACTAGGCATTATGTTGAGGCGGGAGCATGGTGGTCAGCACAATTAAATATTAAACCATAAATCTTAATTAATAAATAATGACAAACAGCGGAGATATGCAAGGCCATCATTATAGGGTGTAACTTGGATTTGTATACCTAAGATGTCCGTATTTAAAAGTCAGTATTGTCATTTTGGATGGTCACTACATTTCTCAAGGGTTGTCTAACTATTTTTTGCACTTTATACACTGATATATGAAAATGAAATATGTCTGAAATGCAATGTGTATGTCTTGTACTTAAGTATAACAGAACCCATCAAACACTATAAAGGATGTTCCTACTACAGTTCCACATAGGGATATAGAATAAATCTGGGTTTAAATCTAAATATGATGCATGCCATTTATGATTTCATTGACTGGAGTCATCTTAGGAAGGTAACTAGGTAAACCCTGTCTTGGTCTTGTGGCACTAATTACTTTAGTGTACTTCTAAATGTAATATAGCCTGGGCTAAGCTACTAAACTCCAGATTAGTAAAATGCTCATCTAGTATGATTTAAAGGGCAGAGGCATGGGAATCATGGGACTAGACATGTGAAGACATGGTCTCTAGTGTGTGTGTGTGTGTGTGTGTGTGTGTGTGTGTGTGTGTGTGTGTGTGTGTGTGTGTGTGTGTGTGTGTGTGTGTGTGTGTGTGTGTGTGTGTGACATAATTTAACCGAGCCACAGCAGAGGAAGTGTTGCTGTCCGGACACCTGCAGTAAAACTGCAACATGTTTTCACAGCTTTAGGGCTGCTACGGTTACCTTTCCTGTTATTGATTTGGTCTTCACAACTCAAATTCAGAATAAGGTGTTTTTGTTACTAAGCCAAAATGTAGCTTTTTTGCTGAAGGAATACATAAATTTTATTTCTATTCCCAAAAATCTAAAGGATGTATAATATTCCTTCAAGGTATCTGAGTGTCAGATATAAGCTAGCATCAGTATTCATTCAGCTTATTTTATTAATAGATTACAGAGTGGAAGCTGTTTAAATTTGCTGTCTATACAAGGACCTGGCATGACTGAAATAGACAGGAGGAAATCCCTATGTGTTCAAATGTGTCATCTCTATGTGTATAAATAGAAGTTCATTTCATCGCTTGTTGACGCTGTAGTGATAAGATATTTCCTCTTATGTATTTCATGGTCACTACCACTTCTTGTTTAACATCCTACGCAAACTGCACCAGCCGAAACTAGCAGTGATCACATAGACACCTACGCAATGCTCTGTTCAGTCTGACTCTCCTGTTTAGTTCCACTAAATATTTATGCTTTATGAAGGAATTCTTTTAAAAAAAAAACTATATGACTAATGTAAATAAGCGAATGTATATTTATGAATATCCATATTTTGTTAAATAAATGATCTGTCCTTTATAAGTGTGTACTAATGTCATATTTTTTCACTGTTAAAACTCATTCAATGAAATGTCTAGGAAAAATTAAATATAACAAAATTAATTGTTGTTTAAGGAGAAATATATTTTCTAGGCCTGTGTGTGTACATGCACTTTAATGTATAAGGGATGGAATTAGTTGGTGTGACGTGTGTTTGTATTAACATAATGCTGGCTGGCAGAAAGACAGCAGGACAATATCCATCAGGCTTCTCCAAACAGGAAGCAGCTTGAGAGGAAAATGGTCAGCACATATAAATAGAGTCATGCTCACACCCGGTCCTGTTACGTGCCATCGGCCTGACCCCGAATGCCAGTGGAGCTTAAATCTGAATATATTATTATTATTATTATTATTATTATTATTATTATTATTATTTACAATTACCAAAACAGCATTCAATAAAAATTTGTTGGTGCCAATGTCAATCACTTCTCAAAATTTCCTAAAATTTTAAAAATTAAGTTGTAATTGTTATTACATAAGAATCTCATTGCCAGAAATGCATAATTGTTGTGAATACACAGTAATGTTCTGAAAAAATTAGAAACAGACAAATATTACCAGCTAAAAACAAATTTCAATTTGAAGTAAATCCAGGCTAATGTGTCGACTCCCAGGCTGTTACACAATCTACTGTTTATGCATTCTTGTCTAAATATCAGATAGTATAACATCTCTGTAACTCTGTAACATCAGCCTCTAAAACAAAGTGTACTAAAGCTAAGATTAAAGCCAAGATGTTCATTTAGCCTTCCCATAATTTATCATATCATTTATTCCTCTTCAGTAGTTATTTTTTCTTGCCTAGTGCATTCGATACACAGCCAAACTTGCAACAACAGGATGAAAAGGCAGCTGCATATAGCACCTTTAACAATGGACATTGTCACAAAGCAAAAATAAATTGCATATATAATTTTTTTAAGTATTTTTTTCATTATCAATGTATAACATTATCAGTTTATTCCTAATGAGAAAGCCAATGGTAACAATTGCAAAGGAAAACATGAGGAAGAAACCTAGAGAGGAACCAAACACAAAAGGGAACCCATCCTCATTTGGTTGATACCGGATAGCATGGCCACAAATAAATCCATTATATAACTGAGCGCTATAATTGTTAATTGATGAAGATTGGGGACAAAACTGCTCATTGCAATTTCAGTCCTTACACTATCAGAGTGACTACAGTGATAAGCCATTGTAACACAACCTTTTGTGAAAAAAATCTTTAAGCATGTATCTTAAAGTAGGCCATATGGGGTCATCAGCAGCAACAGTAAATGATTTCCATTGGATGAGAAGGTAGGAAGGTGCGGAGAAGATGTCAAGATCACTGGTAAGTCAGGAGTTTCATTTGTGGGTCAACATAGAAAGAGAGAGAGAGAGAGAGAGAGAGAGAGAGAGAGAGAGAGAGAATTAGTTCTCACTGTCATGCTCACTGTCACATAATGGTTAAGTTCAGTGTATATTTAGTGCAGAGTGCAAGCAGGGACTAGATATGACAGCATAACTAAAAAGGAAAACCAGAAGAAAACACAGACATGAGGGTGTCCTGGGACATAAGGCAGTCAGCCTTTCCCATCAATAAATCTGACTTGAACTCATGAGAGTGTGGGAAGAGAGCATCCCTGCATACCAGTTCACCATAACACTATGCCCATGAGTCCTCCAGATCTGTACCATTACTTAAGTAAAAACTATTCCCAAAAGGCTTGACTAAATAAATACATTTCCACCTAAACTTTAGCACTGACACTGCCAAACACAAATTGAGAAGAAAAAGCTGTGCCCTCTGCTATAGTCTTCCCTATAAAATGTACCAACAAATAGCCTGTACCTTTATATTGAACACCAATAGTTAATTCAGGTACCGTGGCATGAGACCCTTCATTGCTTTATAGGTCAATAGATGTATTTTAATATCAATGTGAAATTTCACTGGGAGCAAAAAAGATATGGGTGATGTGGTTCTAGTGAGGACCTGCTGCATTTTCGACTAATTGAAGCTTGTTTATGCATTTAGTAGAACATAAGACATTCCAATCACCAACCTAGAAGTAACAAAAGCATGAACTTTCTTGCATCATGAAGTGATATATATAGTTTTTGTTAGCCATGCTTCTGAGACGAAAGACCACACCAGGGTATTTTACTGCTTCATATGCTGAAACAGAAAGGCCATCTAGGGTTGTTATGTAATATTCAGAAGGTTCAATAATAGCTGCACATGTTTGTAGTAACAATACTTACTGTATATCCTGTCAAAATTAAGTAAAGGAAGTTAATAAGAATCCATTGTCTAATGTTTTTCTTCAGGCTTTGCTGAAACGTATAGCTGTGTGTCATCAGCATAACAGTGGAAACTTATATAGAGAGGAAATATCAGTGTGCCTAAAATAGAGCCTTGCAGAACACCAAAAATTATTTCTTCTACAAACTGATTAAGATCAGTCAAATAAGACCTGAAACGCGTGAGGGCCATTCCCTTAACTCCTACAATATTTTCTAATCAAGTACGATAGATTATCAATGATTTCAAAAGCTGCACTAAGGTCAAAGCAACACAAACAAGAAGACATAACCCTGATCAGAGGCCAGGAGCACTGTTTCTGTGGTATAAGAAGGCTTTATTTCATAAATGAAATGAAATAAAAAATGAAAATGTGGTATTTGTAAGGCTTTATTTCATAAATGTTATTCCTATGTAGGTAGCATAACTGTTGTGCTACAGTGTTTTCTAGGATGTAGTTTCTTATTGATTCTTCAAGTTCTATAAATTAACCTGTAATAATATCTGTTTGGAAAAATCCATAGACATGGAATCTAGTAGATAACTTGATTACTTTAATTAGTAAATTATTGAAATTAATTTGGTACCTTAAAAGGGAGTAAAACATTCTAGTATATGATTGCATAACATTATATTGTCATCTAAATAATTCTCTCTCACAAAAGTTTAAATTGTTTGCCTGATTAAAAAAAAAAATCATGAACTCATCGCTACTTAATTTTATCGGTGTGCATTTTCTTTGGTTGTCTTATTTTAAAATTATTATTATTATTATTAAATAATAATTTATTCTGTAATGGGTTACCTTGATCTTTTTCTATTTTATGTTCTCCTTCCACGCTGGCTGACATACTTCCAGTTTAGTATGATACCATTTACATTTTAGTTTTTGAGTGTTGTGTTTTTTTTGTGTGCACAATTATCATACCAGGTTGTTTTGTCTCTAGTTGTTGTTGTTTTAGTTTTTTTTACATTAAGCTACATTATCTAGAGTTATTATTATCTACATCTATATGGTGACACATCACAGAAAATCACCAGGCCTTCTTTACAACTTTCACACAAGCTTTACATCTTTTCTTCACTATTTAACGTTAGTTCCTCCTGCCCCATCCTCCTTGACTGCTGAAGACTTTCCCACTTTTTACAGTTTTACACTTTACCTCTCCCCTAACCCCTATACTAAATTCTCAGGATTCTCCTTCTTTTTCACTGGCATGTTAATTCTAACCTAGCAACAAGAAGTCATCATGTCTTCCAATCCCACCAACTGCCCACTAAATCCAAATCCTTCCAAAACACTCTGGACCATCTCATAAGGTTATCTCCCCTTCATCACTATCAGTGCTATCTGTGGTTCCCTGGTTATGTACCTGCTGAATTTATCTGTTTTTAGGACATACATGGAAAGTCACAATTTCAAGAATTTTTCCAAAACTTTTTCCAAAACTTTTTATTTATTTATTTATTTAATATTTTTCCATTTTTATGTTACAAATCAAGGTCAGTGAACTTACCATATATGGTTCCTAGTCATCTAGGATTATAATTCTTTCAATATATTAAAAAAATTATATAGTAATTAAATATAAAAATGTGCAATAAGCAAAAAAACTTATTTTCTACTAGTGTATGTACTTTTTCTTGAGGCACAGATATTGGCACTTATAATTTACCAAATGTGGTTCTTTGCCTAGTTAATGGTTAAGACACAAGGATTACTCCCATCCTGATCAGCCCATTCAAGATCCATCAGACATTAACTACCCACCACTCTGTTTTCAAAGTGGTGCATTCCTTGCTGCTAGAACTGTCATCTGTCCTTATCCTCCTTGACAACAGCATTTGACACATCCTCATGAGTCTTGGAATCTGTGGCATAGCATGACACTGGTTTGTTTCCTACTTCAGGTCAGTCATATGAGGTGATATTAAGGGGATTCAAATCTGGTCCATTAAAATTCTCCACTGGTGCCCCACAAGACTTAGTAATTGTTCCTCTTCTGTTCTCTATATATGCTCAATCTTTTTGTGAAGTCATTTCCTCACATGGGTTTTCAGACCACCGTTAAGTGGATGACACTCAAGTTATTCTCTCCTTCCCTCCCTCATACACTTATGTTTCCACTCAGATCTCCATATGTCTGGTAGACATCTCATCATGGATGGCAGCTCGTCAGATGAAACTGAATCCCAGAAAAAATGGAATTCCAGTTCATTCCAGGCAAGTCAGGGTCTTATAATATCCTTAGACATCTTTATGATCTCGCATTTGGCCACTGCACACAATCTTCAGGGCAATCATGGACAATCAGCTCTTCTTTTCTGCCCACATTGCTAACCAGACATGCTCATGTTAATTTCTTCTATATAACATCAGAATAATTTGTCCATTTTTCTCCACACAGGCCCCTAAGTTGCTGCATCAGTACCTTGTCAGTTTTCTGACTGGACTACCAAAACTCACTTCAGGCAGCTCTGACTTTGTGAGCCTTTTGACCTTTGCAAAGTATCCAGAATGCACAATCTTTTAATCTTCTTAAATTTTTCCACACCACCATATTACTTTGCTCCCGCCATATGTTTCCTGTAGCTGTCCACGTCAGATTTAAAACACTGATGATTGCTTACCTAAAAGCACTTATCATGTCGTGCATTGCAACCTGCGTCCTCCACTACTCGTCTGGCCACACCATATCTCAGGGTACAAAGAAGGCATGTATCAAGGCTCTTCTGTTCTGGCATTTAGGTGGTGAGATGAACTTTTCCAAACAGCAGAGTCACTGACAAACTTTAAACAACATCTAAAGATATACCTTTTCCAAAAGTATTTGGAGAACTCAAAAATAAAAGCAGAGTTTTAGACTGATGGCACTGTCAGTAACCAATTGTTTTTGTATCTGCAAAATGGCATACATATAAATTATCAAGTTCCTGCTGTTTCAGTTACCCTAGCATTCATGGTTTATAGGTATACATTGCTTAATGTCCTATAAAGTTAAGAGATTTGGATATTGTGTGAACACCATATTATAAACTCAACAAACATATGTTGGGTAATGCAGTGTGACCTTCTGGTTGATGTTCAAATCAATACTTCTCTTTTTTCATTCTTGTTATCACTAGTACTGTTTTTGCTGCATTTATGAGCCATGAGGCATTTACACTAATATTTCCAAAAGTGTGGTATTGTTTTTAATGTTTCCCATGATCTCAACAATATCTGATTTTACACATTAACAATTAACACTCTTTTTACTTGTTCCAATTTGCTGCCAGCAACTTACTAAAAAAAAACACAAAGCATAATTGATGAGTTTGCTATAAATTGAACCAACGTATTGTGGACATTAAATTGCATGCCACAAATACAACCTCAGGCTGATTTATGTATTCTGATGAAACTATAGGAGGTGGAGATTTAGTGTTTTGCAAAATGTTATGAATATTAACATAATATATTTCCATTTGTGCTTTTTAACACCCTTGTGATATCATTAAAAAAATTATTAAAATCATCATAATTTTTTTTTTTAACAGTTTTTCTTAAAACTGCAAAAATGTGTTATCTCATTTTGCTATTACACTGTTTATACAGTCGGGCAGACCTACTGTCAAAGATCACAATAAAAGTGAACTGGAATTGACTTAACATACTGAGACAGCCAGCAACCCTCCCCCACCATTTACCCCAAACTTCAAGCATAAGGGACATTTTTGTGTGGACTCAGACAGCAGTAATCTAAGGATCTAATCTGTTTCTTCCTTCTCCTGTAGCTTGTTTGTCCATCGGAAATGTATTCCCCCCACCCACTGTACCAGTCTTGATTCCTTCTGCTGTCTGCTCTCTCCCTCCCACTTACACAAAGGTATACACCAACTCAGCAAGTATTATTCTCCACCAGCTTTACATTTTTTACTACAAAGCAAATCTACAAAGGTTTTAAGCACATTGTACATAAAATGAAAGAGCAGAATAATAGTGAGAGAAAAAGAGAAGCGATCATCTCTGGAACATTCTCACCGACTTGTGTATACAGTATGTCTACTGATAACTAACATCTTAGTCAGGCTAAGTGTCATGTGAATAGAAGAGGATTTAACAAGTGAGTCAGCATTGCACATGGTTCGAAAGATAAACTACGAAGCTAAGTTCAGTCTCACATCCACTGGGGTATCTCACATCCTCTGAGCAGTGAGCTTCATCCGGTCAGAATTCATCAGAATTTCCCGACTTCCTTACAGGCCTAAATAAGAGTAGTACGCACAGTATATGCAGTGAGATATTTGAGTCAGATAATTAAATTGAGGTTAGAGGAGAATGAATAGAATGAAAAGGAAGTCTTTCTGTAGCCACAGGGGCAAAGACTGATGATGACATAAATACATCAACTCTGCATTTAGGGCATTGGAATTAATTGCCTTCTTCTTTATCCTTAAGCATTTAAAAACAAATGATGTAGATTTACATACGGTGGAACACTAGAAAAAAAATCTTTCCTGGTATGTTCACAGAAACAAGCCTGTTTTTCACTGATTCAGTATGTGTGAGACTGGCCTGTGTAATTTGATAATCCCTTATGGGAACAGGGAAGAATCGAATGATTAAAGTACGTGATACTATAACACCAGAAACTACTCTGATGTCCACATTTCACAGTCACTGAATCACCTGTAGCCGTGCGCTGAAAACAGCTTTGCTTTCTGATTTAATGTCATAGTGTGATCTTTAATTTATAGATTGAAGAAGTGTTACGTCAGAGGACAGAATTTCACTGTAGATGGAGTTTCTACAGAAGTCTGGAGAGGCCCAGTGCAGAAATAGCACAAGCTGTGTCATCCTATGTCTACACTGCTGATGTAATTGAATGTTACAATGATATCTTGGTAAGACGTCAGGATAGGAGTTACGGTATATAGTAGTCATAGCTGAAGTAATATAAACTATATTAAAAAGCTATACCAGCAGTTATTTGTCCTGTATTCTGACCCTTTTCACAATAATTACAATGTTTCTAAAAATGTGCAGTTTATATAATGATTATAGAGTAAAATGATTCTTAACCTCTAGAGATCTGAACTCTACTGTTGTGTACATTGTAATTTCTTCTCATTATTTCTGTTTGTTAGCACCTAATAGCTATAAGCTTATCTTGAAATCAATGTTCTAAAATGAAAGGAAGTTTGGCAAAATAATATAACCCAACAATCCACATATCAGGATCATACAAGGATATATAGACAATACACTTGGAAGAAAATGTCATGTCCTCGTATACGGACATTAATGTTTGAAAAGGTTTTAAAAAAAACACTTAATAATTTCTCATAAATGTGTTCTCTCAAATGGCTGCTCATAAGTAGGAAAATGAGCACTTGAAGGTTAAGAGTCTTGCTCAGTGATCCAGCCATGGCAGCATTGTAATGATGGGATTGGAACTCACAACCATCTGATCTATCTAGTTCTAAGCCTTAACCTCTGAAAAATGATTTTCCTCAACTAACACTCAATGATTAAACCACCTCTACTGCTGAAATAGTGTGCAGTGAAAGCTGAATTTCAGTGCTTTCATACCCCACACTTTTTTACCAGCATACAATCTTATATTGAAGAAGGTTTGAATATATTATTGAATATAAGGTGCTAGAAGTACAGGGCAACAGATTTTAACCCTTTATAGTTATCATCTTCCATTATGCATTTCATCTTCAGGTACTTTATTGTAAATCACTGCTCTAACTTCTACTTCTTATTATTAGTAGTAATAATAGTAGTTTTAGTATTAGTAGTAGTAGTATCTGCTGTAAAATTACTGTATTATGTGCAGAATTTATTACACTGCACAATTGTGTTTTATTATTGTACCAGATTTTACTATAAATATATCTATTAATTAATATACAATATTTAATAATAATCATGATTTATTGTATGCTGCATATCCTATTCAGAGTCATGGGAGGCCTGGAGCCTATCCCAAGGGACTCAGGCCACGAGGTGGGGTACACCCTGGACAGAGTAATAATCCATCACAGGGCACACAAGCACACATTCACTCAAGCACTACAATTTGGAAACAACAATTAACCTACCCTGCATGACTACAAGCTGTGGGAGAAAACCAGCCAAGCACACGGAGAACATGCAAACTTGGAAATCCAGATAGAAACCTTAGAACTGGAGGTAAAGTACAAGACCACAGTGTAAACCACTAAGTCGCTTTAATTTAGTTAAATAAAAAATATATAACGTTTATTATTATTTCTATTGTTTTGTTTTATTACGTTTTATTTAATAGTAGCACGTGATGGCCCTTGTGTTAATGTCCTGTGTAAGTTATTTTTTAAGTTATAGGACAAGATGGAACTTGTCCCTTTAGGTTTCTTCATACAAGAATGATGAAGATGTCATACCAGGCCACCAACAGACGTTAGGGCACATCGTGTTTCAGGCTTTTACTCACAATACACCCTCTACTAAGGCAGGCCCACCCAGGCTGATTGGACCTGGGTGTGTGTCTGTAACGTCTTGGGGCCCAGCTGCAATCTTCCCTCCTAATCCACAGCCATTGACTACTGTGCTCATTAAAGTCCCTTTGATGGTGTGGCGCAAAGTTTGGCCATGGATCCCCAATTCTTTAAAAAGCCTAGTAGTAGATGTAGCAATAAAAAGCCACGGCAGCCAACCTCCACTGGATAGACTCTTGCTCCCCAGCCCGTTGATTTGGACCATAGTACCAGGTCTGGTCTTAAGGTTGAGGTGACTATTTCTGATGGAATGGACAGCTGATGGCCCAAATCTGCTCTCATTTCCCAGTCTCGTGCTCCTTCCCAGTCTCGTGATCCAACCCTGGTCAGTGAAGGGAATTTTTTTTTCTTGTTCCCCTTCACGGACAAATGATATCTTTTCGACAACATATGATTTTCCAGGGTGCGTAGCATTTGCGACTGTTCTTTTATACTCGATGGCAGTTGCTATTGATTTTAGAACTTGGTTATGTCTCCAAGTGTACCTACCTTGGGAGAGGCTCACTTTACAGGCAGTGAGGATGTGTCTGAGGGAGCCCGGCGCTGAACACAGAGGGCATGCGGGATCTTCACCCCTCCATTGATGGAGATTTTTGGGTGAGGGGAGGACATCATATGTTGCCCTGAGTAGGAAGCTGATTCTACTTGCTTCCGATTTCCACATGTCTTTTCAGCTGACCTTCCTTTTTTCAATGCCATCCCAGCTCATACACTGCCCCTGTTTGGCTTGTGACACTGCCTTAGCATATCTTGCTGCCGACTTCTTGGACTACCAACTTTCATCGTTCTGATGGAGTTACCTTGTTCCATCGGGGTCTGTCCTGAGAAAGCCCTCCTCTTCCTTGCTGTACCTGGCCCATGATCTTGGCGTGCTGTAGAGCTGGTGCTTAGCCTGTAGTACTGCGTCTTTGGGTGTCCATTTGCAGCCTGTTGTTAATGCTGGTGCATTGTGTATACAGAATATCCTCATTTCAATTGAATTAATTTCACTTCAATTTCCCAAATGTTTTTAAATATTTTAAATATTAATTAACATTCAGTTCACATACATTTATGGAAACAGTAAAAGAATAATAATAAAGTACAATTATAAGCAAAGCTAATATATGGTTGCCAAATAACCAAGTTACCAATTTCCACATTTATTAGCTATGAGTTAATGTCTAAAATGAGAAACATTTTACTGAAGTAAAAAACAAACCAGCAACCAGAGTCACAGCTGCTGATCATAAAACTGTTTCTATGGTAAACAGCAACGCGGACAAGGTTACAAGGTTAAGGTTTGTGGAATGATCAAACTAATGGAGTCTTTCAACGAACAAAAGGAAAATCTCCTCCAAACTGCTGGCATGTGGCTTGGCATTCGTTGGCTCATTACACAGTTTAAAAGGTGCTTAATCTTCAACAATGTTTTATGCATTATACAGTAACTAAGTGCGGATGGGAAGCGCATTTACATTCCAGCACGTCATTTACAGATTAACTTACTACCACAGGTCTCTGACCCACATTTGACAGAGAGCAGGATTGAATTACAGACTGCTAGCCCTGTATACATGAAATACAGGATACAGATACAACTTTATCCAAACTATTATACTGTACATTTTTATTAATGTATTATTAGATGTATTATACAAACAATATGTTAAAAAATGTTATAAAGAAATAAAAGAAACGCCAGCATGATAGTAGAATAGTGAATGTAGAATGGTACAAGGTTATTCCTTTTGATTTGATGTTCATGTGTGTGTGTGTGTGTGTGTTTAGTAATCTATATACGGTATTACATTGTATGGTATTGTTACACAAGGGGAAAATCAGATTTTTTACAATCTTCCTTCTGAAACCTGCACAGTAGTGAATGAACAGAAAATAACAGAAATAACAAAAAGGTTATGACTCATCATAATTTTAATTAATTGGTATTGTTTTGTTTTCTTGTCTTTCTTTCCACTTGTACATATTCCACACAAGACTTTCATTTTGAGTTTCTGAAAGATGACAAAAACGAGCACGGAGAATTTAACCATGACGCCAGTCGGATCTTTTTTACTAGAAAACAGAATCACGGACAAATGTCAGCTTTCAGAAAGATACATGTTTTACATTAGTGTTATTTTAAAAATCACAGACAGTGTGTATATATACACTACCAGTTTGGACACCAGTATTTTCTCTTTATTTTTTTCAACATCGTACATTAATACTGAAGACATCCAACATGTGAAAGAGCACGTATGGAATTATGTAATAAACAATATAAAATAAAGAATGTGTTTTATATTTTAGCCAAAGTTTTGGCCAAAGTAGCTACATTTAGCTTTGATGACAGTTCAGCACACTGTTGATGACTTAGTCAAAATTGATGGCACACCTGACCAGAAGGCTACCACAGCGGTAAATCACTCCAGGTGATTACCTCATCAGCCTGACAGAGAGAATGCCAAGAGTGTGCAAAGCTGTTATCCAATCAAAAGGTGTCTACTTTCACTCACTCACTCACTCACTCATTATCTATACCGCTCAATCCTGTATTCAGGGTCACGGGGAGCCAGGAGCCCATCCGAGGAGACCTAGGGGACACGGCGGGGTACACCCTGGACAGGGTACCAATCCATCGCAGGGCACACACACATGCACACACTCACACACTACGGCCAGTTTGGGAACGCCAATTAACCTAACCTACATGTCTTTGGACTGTGGGAGGAAACCTGAGTACCCGGAGGAAACCAAGCACGGGGAGAACATGCAAACTCCATGCACACAGAGACGGGAATCGAACCTGGCCAGGAATCGAACCCGGACCATGGAAGTGCAAGGCGACAGTGCTAAGCACTACACCACCGTGCCGCCGTGGCTACTTTCAAGAATCAAAAATATAAACACACATTCTGGGTTATTTAACATGTTTTTGTTGACAACATAATGCTATATGTGTTCTTTCATAATTTAATTGTCTTTAGTATTAATATGCAATGTTGAAAACAATAAAGTAACATTGAATAAGAAGGTGTTTCCAAACTTGTGACTGGTAGTATATACAGGAAAGTCATTCAATCAGATTTTTTAAGCTCTTAACAGCTTTCAGGTTAGCAAACTATATTTTTATCATGTCGGTTAGGACATCTACTTTATGCATCACACAGGCCATTTTTTCCACCATTTGTTTATGGATTTGTTTATTTTGTCCCGTGTGTCAAAAGTTGACATAGTTGACTGCATAGCAGCTTGAAAAATTCCAGAAAATTATGTCATGGCTTTAGAAGCTTCTGATAGGCTGATTTACATCATTTGAGTCAATTAGGGGTGTACTTGTGGATGTCATTTGAGGTCTACCATCAAATTGCCACCAAACAATTGTTTGCAGCTGCACATGAAGCCTAAGCCTGTTGACTTTTTGTGAAACCTTTTTTAACTACAAACATTGTTGAAGATTACCAGAAGCATTGAAAAAGATACAATGACTTCAGTTTACAGTATCATCAGCTTCCTCCTCTTCCAGTTTTGTTTTCACTTTGGTACATGACGACAGTTGCCTATCATAGTACATCACGTGCATCTTACGTTTCTCGTGCACAAATACCTCAGGAAGGTTTTAGGTTTTGTAACATTATTTCTCTGCTTCACCACAGTTCGTACAATACAGTATCACACATAGTGTTGATAAAAAATATATAACATGGTGTTCAAACAATATCTAAATCTCAGTGTCCAACCTTACAGAACATCTTGCCGGTTTTAAGCAATGGATACCAGTAATTCACTTTAATTCATAACAGAGTGTATACGTGGGTTTTTTTTTTCTTCGTGGCTTCAACATTCTCTAAAAGCCCCTTGAACACATTCAGACCACTCCTGGCAGCCGCTGTGGTACACAGGAAATATCTTTGCTTCGCTGATCACATGACAGAAACAAGCCTTGGGAATAGCTCACAGCAATTCCTCGGCTTTTGCTTGAAAGTCAGTTTTAAAATGAGATTATACAGAAGTTTTCAATTTACACACTTTGTTAAAGGCAGTCTTATGTGTCAGAAGATCCTATTTTTTGTGTTTTGCTCTCAAAATGCTAAAATATTTGAACTATATGACGTTTTGGAGTTGATTGCTTCAACTCATACTTTAGTTGATGTTCTTCGTTGTGTTGATCTTGGCAGTCTGTTCTTGATTAGAGCTGTACCTGCATAAAGCTGAAAGAAAAAGCCTGTTCTCCACATCTGTCTATTTTCCAACTCATTATGACGGGGTTAATCCTTCTTGGGACAAGATGAGAGATGCAGAATAAAGATCCACAGTTTTTCCTGTCCTATAGCTCTCTATACGTCTGCACTACATATTGCCCACATTGTTTGCTGTCTGCTTTGCTCCTTGCCAAAGGGGTGGTGTGTTGGGATCCTGCACGCTTCTCGCCTTCTTCTAACATCCCCTCTTAGTGAGTGAGTAAGTTTACAACCACAACTGGTATCAATTAGGATACCATTGCACTGGAACACATTTATTTTTCTCTCATGACATGCACTGAGATAAGCAGCAGCCAAAGCGGCGGACATTAGTTAAGCCATTCCTGTGATCTTGTTCTTGTTTAGTTGGTTTATTTTTATTCGATGTTGGCAATTTATTTTAATCCCACTACTGAATTTCATTTCAGTAAATGAGCATATTTATCGATTCCACCTCAAGAGTGCATATATATGGGCATAGTCTCGTACTCATACTCATACTCAGACGGTATGAGACAGCTTATGAGGAGCTCCATGGAAACCCCCCCAAACAAACTAATAGATAGTAACACAGTGTTTTTGGTTAAAGGATTTCAAATCAAATAATTATTTCTGTGTAATAATGAATCACTTTCCATGCTTATAGTCTCTCTATGGGAATGCAAGAGCCAAGGAAGTAAAACAAATAAATAACTAGCCAACCCTAGAGTACATGCAACTCTCTTTTAACTCTCTTAAAATGTCAATTGCTAAACATACTGTAAAAATGTCTCTCCTGTTTGCCAAGCAAAATATTTCCCACAGCCCAAACTCACTGCATTGCAGTCTCTATGGGCCTCTGAAGTCAAGACTAGCTGCAAAACAGCCCCTCTGGACTTCCACAAAGCCCAAACTTGGATTGAATTCATAGTATGTCGGTAAACAGCTGCCATTCTACAGCAGAAATGCGCTATATTCGCAGCAGAGTCATCTCCAATTCATGCAGGATAATGAATACAGTAAGCCTCTATGAAGCGTGTGGCTTTGTTGCCTTTCTGAAACCCCCCTCACACTGTCTTGGTTTCAGGTTTGAGTTGAGGTCAGCTTCTGAGTGTTTCACATCTCTCACCGAACATATCCATTCGGTGGAATCGACTAGCGGTATGACATAAACGTATGCACTGATATAATTGTACACTGTAGGTAGAAAATATGAAATAATCATATAGTTAATTTTATGTTATACAAATACAGATAAGAAGTCTATGCCAAGAACAGTGGGTGTTAATTAAGTGTGAATTCAAAACAATGTAAAAGAAATTACAGGATATTACAATATTACGGTAGCGGTTCATCAAAATATGAGTATATCAACAAATGAATTTAAAAAGAGAAGTTCATGTACTGTAGTTGGCAATGAGCTGTAAAATGTTTACAAATCATTACAGAAAAAAAAAAAATGAAATTAACACCGGTAGTTCCCAGAAACACTGGGTATGAGGTGGGAATACACCCTTGATCAGTCTAATAGTCGATTGCAAGACACTACACACACACACACACACACAGGCACACACACACACACACAACCTGGAGCAATTAAACTTTGTCATCCCAGCCAGATTGTGTGTGGAGGACACACACAAGAACACAAGGAGACCATGCAAACCGAACTCGACAGTAACCCGAGCTCAAGATATACGTAGATCCTGGAGCTGTAAGGCAGCAATGATTACAGGTAATTCTAAAGATCACAGACTCTTTCTTCTAAAGAGTCTTTATCTTTATCTTCTAAAGTTTTTTGTTTTTTTTCATTAGCGTGTAGGCTATATATAATAGAACAAAGTCAGGTAAATTTCCTGAGCACTAAGCGCAATCCTGTTAACAAGGCTTTAAAGTAAATATCCTAGCTGGACGCTGCCTCTTCCCGACATAAAGCTTCTGACTGATGTCCTCTGTGCGGATGGGGGTTAATAGCGCAGTTCATTCGGGCTTTAGGTGGTCTCCAAACTGCAAACAGATTGCACCCACTTTCCTCCTTTATGACATGATACTGAGTCACGCTTTTCGTAACTTTTACTGCACGACACCTTTCTGAGTCAGGGAATTTA
Source organism: Clarias macrocephalus (assembly GCA_011419295.1). NCBI lineage: Eukaryota > Metazoa > Chordata > Actinopteri > Siluriformes > Clariidae > Clarias > Clarias macrocephalus. The sequence goes on from JAAGKR010001769.1 coordinate 71,346, forward strand.
GGCACAGAAGCATGGACCTGATTAAATCAGCATGCTTGCACAAATAAATCTCTTTATGTCTTTGGTTAAGTGTGAAACATTTTGCCTGTTTAACCAAAATGCCCCTCTATGAAATTCTATTTTTTAACCATGGTGAAATGACTTAACTGACATTTTAATATGGATTAGTTCTATAGAAACCCATAGTGCTTGTGTGCTCTGTTGTATAATTCCATAAGTTATTTATGTCTTAATAGACCAAAAATATGATTAAATATCTGAAATGAAATGTTTCAATACAAATGTATGATTCACAATGTTAAACAAACTTGCAACAATTCGGTCATCCCCAAATATATGCAATCTGCACATAGTTACACATGCTTGGATTTGAATACTACATCATTTGTACGTTTTTTTAAAAAAAATAATAATAGTGTCTGTCCAAGGAATAACATTTATATATAAACAGTATAGTCATGCACAATGAACACAATGACACATTACATTTGAATTGTTTTTATATAAATTTTAGTTTGATTTTAATATCACACTCTTATGGTAGTTTTTTTTTTTTTTATAAAGATGAGGAACTTGCATTTTGTACTTTCACTGTCTACTTTTAGTAACATTACAATGTTGATTCCACGTAACAAAAAAGCACCAGCTCTCTTTACTGAAGAAGTTTTACTGTGATTTTAAATCTTTCATTTCCTCATTGGGGAGAACCGTCTTTGTCCATTTTTCTAAACAAGAACATATTCAGACAGTTAGCATTACGAGGACTCTACCAGACAATACTCAAGAAAGCTTTTGTCCTACTATACAAAATTGGAACGGGAAGAGCAAATTACATTTAATGGCCCATTTTTTCTAAATATGCACTCCACCCAAATCCAGGTTCATTTTGTATTTGCAAGTGAAAGTAATTTCTGGTCTTTTATGAATCACAAACCTCAGATAAACATATTTTTGTGTTGGTCTGATTAGTCATTCGCACTCCAAGGGGTTTAGGACTAGCCATAGCTGGTCCTCATTATTTCCCTCATCTGTCTAATCTCTTACCCACCATCTCTCCAGCAGGGAGGGAGCAGACTAACATGTGCTTCCTCCGAGACCCAGTCTTATCTTTTTGAGCTGCTGCCCATGTTGTGTCACAGGGAGCATAACATACTCTGAAGTAGGCTCTATCCACCCTCGTCTGCATATTTGACCTCATAGACCCCCCAGATGGTTGGTTTTTAAGTAACTGACAGGATACAGAGAGTAATGCCCTCCCTCCCGCGCAGACAGCATTATTATTTTTACAGGATGAATGTTTTTCTTTTGCCCCACATGGAAGGCGTGACACACCTACAGTATAGGAATTCAATTCAATTCAATTTTATTTGTATAGCGCTTTTAACAATTGACATTGTCGCAAAGCAGCTTTACACAATCCAAAAAATTACTTAGGTTTGTACTATATGAGTATATATCAGATAATAAGCATTGACTCAAAACTATATGAGCATAATTTCTGGCACTCTTCATTAATCATTGAAAAACTACTTATCTATTTAAGGAGAAACACATGGCCAGTTATATTTTATACGTAACACTTTTCATATCCTTAATTTGAGCAAGTAAACTGCTTGCTTTAGATCAGCAGTTGTTCATTCAGTGCTTACACAGGCCAGTACACTGAACAGGGTGCTAATCACATGGCACAAGCACCCACCCACCCACCCACACACGGTCATGCTCATGCAATTTTTAAATGCCAATTCAAATGAACCTACTCTGCATGCCTTTGAATTGTGGGCGAAAACTGGAATACCCAGAGAAGTATGGGGAGAACATGCAAACTCCACACACACACAGACCTGAAGGAGGGAGTCGAACCCCCAACCCGAGAGGTGTGAAGCCACAGTGCGAACCACTACGCCACCATGCTGCCTGTTGGTGTTGTTGTTTTAAACCTTTTAAGTGTTGATTCTGATCCCAACTCCCAGGGAACCAACCAGGATTTGGTCTTAAATGGTTCTTAGCAGAATGTTCACTAAACAAAAACAAAACAGAGCACCAGCCATGAAATAGCTAATTCAGTGATCCAGTAGCAGATTTTACATTGAGTACGGAGGCATTTCCTTGGATTCAGTCTCATTCTCATAATGTTCATGTCTTACCTCACAACAACATATAATTCCAAGCGTACCTGATATAGGTCAATATGTGGATTTGTCTCACTAAGGCCTTCTCTATTACAATTATTTTAAATAGTTTTTTTTTTTTTTTTTTTTTACAGATGTGTCTAGTAGTTTAGATTTAATACACAAAAACCTCAGGAATCAACCAAACTGCAGTCCTAAATCCATTTTCCTCACTTTGTATGGATAGAGCATTTTGTTTTCAATTATTACTAACATATTAGATATGTGATTTAATGCGTAGCGAATTTTTTAAAGATGAAGTACATTTCTCACATGTGTTTACACTTATGAATAGTTTCACCACCCAAATTTTGGTGTTCTGGGGGAAAAAAAACTAAAAAAAAAACATTTTAGATCCCAGAAATGTTGTTGCTATCATCAATCATTATGTCGAGTTTATTCCTTGGGCTTTTAATGCCTCATCTATCAACCCTTCCATGAGCCAATAAATACTTTGATAAAGCCCTTAAAATGGAAGATGGGATTTCCCGTTTTTAGGGATGACAATCACGGGGAAATCAGCGAGAGTGTATTAGAAACCACACTAGAATTGAAACACTGTTAGTGAAATTTCACCTGGGATGATTGTATATTGAACATCTGTAACATAATCCTTACCATATTGTAGCTGTGTTCTTTTATTGCCATGGTAATGACTAAGAAGTGCGAGCTGAACATGGACATTCCAGACCCTGTTCCTCTCACTTAAACTGATGAATGCGGAATAGTCTGAGCAACTGTTCCAGATGGACTCCTTTATTTTCCTGACAAACACATTCTGTTGAGGGACAAAGCTGGCTAACACATGGTGAGATTGAAATTAGTTTCTTGTTATTGAGTGGTTTTAAATGAGATCAGGGTCACTTGACACTGTTCACCTCAGTTAATTCAACCATGTGGTTAGTGAATCAAATCGCAAGGGGAGGAATTCTGAAATGAGAATGTGACAGAAACAAACCGAAACCTATGCCTAACACATGAAGTGTGAAATATTCAGCTGCGATGAGGGTCCAGGCCGTGGAGCCTTTCTCCTGTGTGCTGTTTTTCTTCCAGGACATTAAGCTTTCCAGTTCGACAGGATACAGGACATGGGACAAACAATGCCTCTACAGCACTAAGTGAGGGAGAACAGTATGTCATATTCAGGGTATGGGAATCATATGATGCAATAATCATGTTCTATAGTACTGTACATTAGTGTATGACAAGAGAATGCATGAAGATTGTTTTTTTTTTTTGTTGTTATATTTGGCATCACAAAGTTTCTCTTTGCTTTATTTATTTATTTATTTGAAAAGCTTTTTATATGTGGACTTTTTATATATATATCTTATATTTAAGATTAATTTTAAAAAAGTCACTTGTAGTGTGTGTGTGTGTGACTAAACATTGTTATTAAGCATGGGATTGTAGTCTTGGTCATGACTGTATTTCGTTCATTCATTATTAATCAATTCATCCATCGGGGCAGAAATATTCCCATTGATGAAATATCAGTAAATCATTCATGGGAATATTTCTGGCCTGATGGATGGACTGAATAATGAAAGAATGAATAAATTAATAAAAAACTAAGACTACAATCCTGATGAAGCAATAACTCCAAGACCAAGCAATGCTTAGTCACGCACACACACACACACACACACACACGCACGCACGCACGCACACACAAATGTCTTTGATTGGCTCCAGATGTGCAGGTGTGGTGGCCTACTAAATTCAGCATTAGTAAAACATCCCAAAGACTCAACACAGTGGAATTTGTTCGATTCTATAAACACTAAACAGGTGTATGCTATCACACATTAGTAACATCTTCCTCCTTTTCCCTTTTTTTTCTGAGCTCAGTTATAGTTTAAGGACAGATTCTGGATTAAATTTACATTTACATCTTTTAATGTCAATATATTAATTACAGAAGTATATAATGTAAATCCAAAACAACAATAAAATATGAGAGAAAGTCTTCCCAAACCTCTTCTCCTTTTACTGGGTACTATACTGAGCCTTTTCACACACTGTTACAGCACTGGAGCAGGAAAAGGAATGATGGTTGTTTGCATTTACTGTACATTAAAAGGTTCTATGATACCTACACTGAAAAAAAAAAAACACACGACAGGAACGACACTGGCAAGGTGAACTGTGTGGCAGAAAGGCACCAGAACACTCGACGCATCACAGCCTGCTGTGTACGGGGCTTAGCAGGCAAAGAGTTCAAGGTTGTTGACTCAACCTCCAAATTCCAAAGATCTCAATCCAATTGAGCATCCATGGAATGTGCTGGACAAACAAGGTTGATCCATGGAGCCTCCGCCTTGCAACATACAGCACTTAAAGGATCTGCTGCTAATGTCCCGGTGCGAGATACCACAGCATACCTTCAGAGGTCTTATGTAGTCATGTCAAGGTGTTTCGGTGGTTTAGGGGGACTCTATATAATATTGGGCTTAAAAATTGGGCTCTGAGACCCAGGTAATGCATAACCACTTATCCCCAGGAGAACAATGTCAATATGTTGTATGAATGATTTTACTAGGACCAATTAAGAGTAGCTAATTTGACTAATAACATGTTCTTCAACCCTTCTGAGACCTATACTCTAACACTGTGTACCTTGTAATACATTTTCCCTCTTTCTGTTTATTACCAATTAATAGCCATTGAACTTGATCAATACATATACACTACATATACATATGACAATACAGTCTCATAATAAAAAAAAAACAAATTCTGCTTTATATAGACATTAATTGACTTTAAAAGCAGCTGCCCACAGATTTTAAAATGCACAGACATTTAAAACGCGAGACTTGTTTTCTACAGTTATTAGCCCTGGAATGCATTGTTTGTCTGGTGAGGTTCAGGTTTCACCACACAAGGATCTAGTTTAACTGGTATGAGGAAACGCTATCTCTGTTACTGCGGAGGAATGCTTTAAAAGGCCAACAGCTTCTTACGAATTCTAATTATATATAATCTATACGGTTTACCCGACTGAGCGAAGAGTTCGTGCTCCTGCCGAGCTCGAAGCCAGACAAAACATCATTACATTAGTGAAACTCATTCGCCCTCACACGTTACATGACGTAGCAGCCATGCAAAATGACTGAAAGAAAGAACATCAAATGATTTCCTTTCAGAATGAGACGATTTCCTGTGAAAGCAAAGTCTGGAGTTCAGACAGCGCTCTTGAGACATCTCGAAGGTTGGATGACATCGAACTACTTTCTGATGAGTCAGTTCTGTCTGCTTTTTCAGAATTGTAGGAGAAATAAAGGTACAGAGTAAACCAAGAAGATAAATCCATCTTGAACCATATTAGGTAAGAGCGCCGATGAAATAAGCCCTTGATCACGGTTTCATCAAAGTGCAAAGAATCCTCCGCAGTTCGGTGGAGGACTTCAAAGAAAACACATGACTTCAATGTATTAATCAACGAAGGCTAACAAAGCGAATAAGAGCAATACCGCACTGGGTGATTCTTCTTGATCATCATTTTCACTCACAAATATGTGATTAAATCAATTCGCCATGGCAAAGGACCAGGGAAAGATCTGAAGGCTAAACATGTCATGCACTGATGTTTTAAGCTGAAAAGTGGGTCAGGTTCTATTTGGAACAGGATTAAACCCAGACGTCTTCGCAACATGCTGTAACCAGGCGCTGTCAATTTAACACTAAAGACAAACGATTTTCTCACAGCAGGCTAGTCAATTCTACATATATCCACTACCTACCTTAGAGGAAACACCTGTACACCTACATATTCACTCAATTATCCAATCAGCAAATCATGACATCATGCAGATACAGGGCAAGACATTCAGGTAATGTTCACGTCAAACAGAATAGTCAAGAACGTTCCTTCAATAGCGTTTGACTTTGACATGGTTCCTGGCACCAGATTTAGGTATTTTAGAAATTGTTGTTGAAAATTTTAGAAAGCTGTTGGGATTTTAATAGATAATATAATATATAAATCAATATTTTTTATCGAATTTATATAGAATGGGGTATAAAACAAACAAACCAACAAACAAACCAACAAACAAACAAACAAACAAACACAAAAGGCATCATGTGAGTGACAGTTCTGCAGCTGAAAACTCCTTGATGATGTGAGATGTCAAAGGATAATGGCCAGACTCATTTAAGCTGATGACAGAACCTGAAGTTGAAGTTGAACAGTGGAAAAAAAATTGTCTGGCCCTGTTCCAGTCTTTAACTAGAGAGTTCAGGTGAATATGTTTCCTACAGTAGAGTCGGGTTCCTGTTAACAACAGTGGAAACTGAACAGGTCAACAACCGTGCCGCGGCACGCAACGTGAGCGTGGAGGCGCACAGGTGTTCCTAATAAAGTGGACAGACTCACTCATCAGTTAGACATTATACACAGGTTAGTTACTCTGTCCACTTTATTAGGGATACCAGTACACGTTTACACTCGCTTTCAGTTGGAGTCGCTACACAGTTTTATATATATATGTGTGTGTGTGTGTGTGTGTGTGTGTTCTAGTTGAGGAGAACACATCATTATCCCTGCGCTTCAAAGAAATTATAGTAAATAACGTCCAGGTCAAAAGGATGTGCAAAAGCCTAATTATTTCCCAAGATTCCTTATTCTGGATAAATCTGAAGTTGGCACTGAATCCCAGATTTAAAAACATGGTGGGCCTTTCACTTTCACTCGTTCAGAAACTTTGCATCAGTTTTTTTTTATTTGCATTTGAAATGCGGCCCATGCTGATTCATTCTAACATTATATTAAAAGGCAGTGGTACTAATAAAAACCACTGTGACTTTATACAGTCACACAGCTATCAGCTTCCATCCTGAAGTTGGTGAGATGCGGTTGACTCAGCTATGAAACAGCAGTGTGTTGAGCAACAAGTGGGGTAAAAAAAAAAAAAGGGAATTTATGGCCTGAGTTCACTCCTGTGGAGCCTCTTGTGTTATTACTTTATTCAGCACGCTTGCCAACATGCTGCGCATCCACTCCCGGGAAAAGCACCTCACCTTTAATCCACGAGATAAAATTATTTACATTCCAGTGTTATATGTTCCAGCTGTAACTGTACGATGTGGAAATACATAAATGTGACGTGTTACATGTTTGGTGCATCAGTTGAGTGCTGCAAATGCGCAAGCCTACGTTATGTCCTAAATCAGATGAAAGGTGCGTCAAGTGCAGGTTCTGTTTTTAAAAAGCACGGTGGAGTTGTTTTTCCACCCCCAGAGCTGATACCTCTAGAAGGCTGGCAAGGTTTCCAAATGAGTGTGCAGACATGAATGAGGATGAAAAGGAAAAGGGTGTCACCTAAAAGAAATCCTGTTCCATAAATCCTGGCCTGAAGACTGCGGAATTCCAGAGGACTAACCAGAGACACATGTCCAATGTCTTAGTCAGGGGTCTGAGCACATCAAGCTCACGCACCTTTTCCGTGTTAAATACCTTATGTTAAGTCTGCAATTAAATAGGTCAATTCATGTCTGCCATATTTTATGTATAGAAAAAAATTGAAGGGGAAAGTAATGATCACCCTGATGTTTTCCGACAACAGCACGTCCCAAAGTGTTTCATTTCTCTTATACTGCAGCATTTTGCCACAGCAACATATACAACATATATATATATATATTTGTAATTATTAATAAAATATGTTGTATATTTTAGCCGTATGTAGATATGATTAGATTGTGGATGGTGAAAAATTACTTTCTGTTATAACTTATACTATAGCAGCTATAAAACAGTTGTTCTCTTATCAAACACTTTTACTCTTGAAGGTAATAGAAGAAAAACCACGTGACATGCAAAGCACAAAGTCTATTGCGGAACACTGTAATAAAGCGCTGTCTGATCTATATAAACATATTTCTGTTTGTAATATTCTTGTCATGGTAACTACTCATCTTAACACTAAAAAGACCCTGGCACGATTAAGAAATCTTAAGAGTCTCCGGTCACTAAGTAGATGAATTTGCCTATAATGTCAATGTGGCCAGGTTTTCTAGTCAAGAGCTACAAATCTTCCATAAGTGGCCATAAAAGTCTTTCTGGGAGTGTTGAGCTTAACATAACAGTCTGACATCAAGACAGGATCAGTGCAGGAAATCCTCAATCATCTAATTAACTTGTTTACGTGTCCCACCATCTTTCCACATGACACTGATTGCTTTTGGAAAGTAATAAAAAATAATAATAAAACTACCTCTAAGGGGCAAAAATCTTACAGTAGAAAAAACTTTTGGTTGCCAATCTACATTTTGCATCCCAATCTTAAATCAGCTATACGTAAATCCTAGACTTGGTTAATAATGACGATCCGCGTGTTGAAAGTTGACACCTATGCACACAGGGATCTGGACAATGCAGAACTAGTTCAAGCTTGTACACGGGTTTTCCCCGCACCTGATGCCGCGCTTGATCATGACAAGGTACCCGAAACTGAAAGTGTAACTTCAACCAGCTGATTGTCTCAGACTCGTATTATGTCAGAACCACAAGACACAACACCCTTTCAAAAGTTTTCAGTGTTTCCTTTAGCAATCCGTACAGATCTATCCAATCCGCAAGAACCAAGTCCATTTAATATGTGCATTGAATCATGGGAAATTCCAAAACTTTATAAAGACATCTGAAGCTGCCAGCCTTTTGGCCACATGGGTTATTTTACACTTGTTTTTAATATGTACACGCACGCACACACACACACACGGACATAACATTGTGTCAGATGACATAAAGAGGGAAGACAAACAGGAAGCTAGTGGGGAGAAGAAAGACGAAAAAAAAAGCTTAAATCTATTCAAAAACCTTCAAATAGTACTCTACCTGTAATAAACTTTAACGTTATTTCTATATTGAAGCGCAACGCAGGACGCACGGTATCTGTTGATGATGTTGATAAGATGCAGGTCTTTCTGGAAAGAAACCAAAAAATTACACAAATTATCCTGACCCCAACACTATACCTCTATCCAAAGGTTGGACGGCTGTGGCAGACGTCAGGAAAACATGCTCGGAAAGTCCCAGTGAAAAACATGGAAATGAATGGAAATATGGCACCGAGGGCATGGAGTGACAGAGAAACAGAAAGTGACATGCGGTAGGAGAGTAAGTGTGTGCAAATAAGGGTCTGAAAGGGGCTTTTAGTGACGCTCTCTGAATTTCCACAAAGGCCAGCCGCCGCCTCTGCTTCACACAGCTCATGGACCATAAATAAAGGCAGTAATCTTTGAAAGCTTTCCTACACATAGAACTGATACAGGCACTGGAATCCACCAAGAAACCCATCCTGTGTGTTTACCTGCTAACACGTAATCCCTCACACACCTCCAAACCTGACCTGTTATTAGGCAGCACACAATGCTATCAGCTGATTGATAGGGAAATTGGTACTTTCCGAATTTAAATGTGAAGCTTCTAACCTGTCGACTCAAGCGCTATGATGAACATTGACCCCTACTGAGTTTTATGAATAAAAACAATACCACAGATAAGGTTTTGGCAAGAATCCTTAATTAAAGTTTACTCTATGCAAATTATAAATTGTACATTTAAAGACAACACAGACTGAGTGAATTCCAGATATTTTCGCTTTTGGAGCCTCGAGAAAAATGTCAGTTTACAAGTGCATCATGGTGATAAGAATCTTCTACAACTACCTGTGTTAAGTATCGTGACAGTATGTACACTGAGCGGGACAGTGCACGCGCTCCCTCCAGACAAATACGGCATTGAAACAATTTGAGAATCTAGTCTCAACAATTTCACATAATCATTTCTAAAGCAAGAGCTCAATCTACAGTATTATATCCAGCACACATACACAAAATGAATGACAAGTTAAGGTGAGCCGATAAACAATCGTCCTTCCTGCCTGACTTGCAGATCATGTTAATCATAATACATGTCTTTAAGTAAACAAAACCGAACTATTCTGAACCTCTGCTTTTGAAATGTATTAAAAGGAAATCTCAGTTCAGGTTGAAATACTGTCCTGTAATGACAAAAACAAAAAAAAAAAAAGTATTGAGAAGAAATAGTTATGAACAATAACTATTTGTTGTCCAACCACAAGATACTGAAGGGTTCTCTTTAGGAAGTGTTCTTTATAAAATTCTCTTCAGGAAATGCCTTAGAATGCCACCAGTCAAGCCAGATTCTCTCTTACTCCTTACTTCAGCGGAGTTCGTAACTGTGTGAACGCTGGCGTGTTTAAGAATATACAAGTATAGTCTTTTGCTCATTGTGATTGGTCAGCGCAGGTCTCCATGGGACTGGGCGCTGCACCCTCATCATTACTGCTGTCCACTTCCTGGTCCAGTGTGGCCTCATCGTCTAGGCGCTGGCTGGTGTAGTCGGTGATCTCCAGGAAGCCGCTCGGCTCAACCACAACATTTGACTGGCTCGAATCAGGCATGATGGAGTACTGCGGGATCACCTACAGGACAGAGAGGGAGATTAAAGGTTTATCTGTTACTACAACAATGGTCTCATTATGCAACTTGGAAAATTCATATCCAATCATAAAGTTGTAATGTTCAAAATAGCAAGAATTACACTTTATTTTTTTATCTATTTGTTTGTATTTGTATGCATATTTATGCTAATCAAGACTAATTCTCAGGTCCGGGTTTTACTGTGTATATGTGTGTCTGTGTGTGGTGTGTTTTCTAAAACACCTTCTAAAAGTAACACATGCATTAAAAAAAATCCCAAAAGTCAAGGTCATTTTCCAAAAAAAGGCTAAGAGGAAAAAGACCAACAGGGAGAAGAAAGGGGAAACATTTTGCCAGAAAATAAATGATTTAAGTCACCTCTTTAAGGGAAAGGAAGTAGAGTCACAGTGGCATTTGGAAGATGGCACTAAAACCACTATTGATTCGAGTCTGCTCTTGGTTCCAGTATAACGTGAGTAAGAGTGTCGTGCTGTGCGAGCTCAGAGAGAGATGACGGGATAAGGGGATGTTGTGCTTGTAGGTGAGAATTAAATATAAAAATGAGAATTTTCTGCAAATTTATAAGTAAATTTGAAGCCGAGCAAAGCTGATAAAATGACTGCAGCAATTCATTTGTTTCAGCTGGCTACAATTCTTATAACCTTAACTGACGCAATGAGTAAACAACCATGTCTGAAGACATATCATGTGGTTCTGGAAAAGATGTTATTGTTTTTCAGAAGTCATCAGGCAAAGAAAACAACTAAAGAGATCTCACTGAAACTGAGATTGTTAAGAATTGTCCAACAGGTTTTTAAAACCTGCAAGGAATGTGCTGAACCATCAACTTCGCTTGTTGAAGAAGCATTGTACAATATCTGCAGCAGAAACCATCGCCATGTTTAATAGTGAAAATAATGTACAGTGGAACCTCTGCATATGAATGCCCTCCCTTAAGAATTTTCGGCTTAAGAATTGAAACTGGCGTACGAAGTATTTTCAGCATACGAATGAACCGACTGAACCGAGCGCCGGCTAAGTTGTGTATAAATCTGGGAACCGTTCAAACCTTTGTCAGTGAAATTCCAAGCTGGAATGAATTATTAGAATGAATTAAATTCGCATACCAACAGCAGTGTGGCTACAGTATAAGTAACCAGAGCTTGACTTGACTGCTTCATATGGTCTGATGAGTCCAGATTGACCCTATTCCAGAGTGATTGGTGACCAGGGTGAGAAGGGCAAGCATGAAGCGGTGTACCAATCACGCATAGTGCCCATGTGGAGGCGATGTGTTATGATCTGAAGTTGCTTCAGTTGGCACAGCAACATTATGTGGCAATAAAATAAAGTCAGCTGATGACCTAAATGACCAGGTTTTAACATAAATTAGGTTTTTAAGAATATTCCAGGATATCAATGAAATAATTCATTGCGAATCACTCAAATTGTGGTTTTAGGAGCATAAAGAATCATCATGAACTGGACAGCACAGGGTGCTCTAGAACGCTTCAGGAGCTGATCTCCCATCATCATACTAGTTCTTGGGCAAATATTAATGCGACTCTGGATGGAAATAAATACTGCTGACATGCAAGTTGTCACAATAATGCCGCCGCGAATGTAATGAAAGTGCGCGGGCAAAATTATACCAAAATGATAAACATTTGCACAAGGTTTACTTTTATATAAACTGAAATTTTCTTTTGATTCTGTATAGCTGCTTTACATAAAAGCGCTATACAAATAAAACTGACTCGACAATGCAGCCTACACTACGTACCTAATATTATAAGGATTCAAAGGAAGAGAAATTAGCTGTCTGCAAACATTTGACATGAAACTAACATTTTCAGGCAAACCTGCAAGATCATTAAAAAAAGAGGTAAACTTCCTTTTCAAGCTCACAGATGAAACTGCAACATGAATCATTGTATCTGGGGGGGAAATGTCATGTCGGACTGAAGATTTCACAAACATGAACGTGAATGCTGTAGGTGACGGGGAAGGAACCTGTACATGCTGAATTCACGTAGGACATTACAAGCAAAACTGGACTTGATTTGTCCCTGAGTGTAAGGCTTCTGTTTTTTTTTTTTAACAGTTAAATATTTTAATAAGGCTCATATTTTTAAAAGTTTTTCTTCCTTTTTCTATTTTAGTTAAATAATCTAATCATTATGACGCTTCACGTGCCCTCTGACACACACATGATGACTTTCCAAAACCTATTAAATAATAACAAGTTATTTACCTCCTGCTCTTTATAACGACATTGCCCTGGCTTATTTAAAAACTGAATCAAAGAGAATCGAATGATTTGCCATCTAGTATTTTATACAACAACTAATGAAATAACTACCACTAACAATATAGTCCACAACAACAGCACACCATTCTGATATATTGGTTATAATAACACATCAGTTTTTGATGAAGCAAAAAGCCTTAGACTTTTATCATGGGAAAAGCTTCAGTGTGTCTGTAACATATCTGTCTAGTGAGCTCGCAAACATTACCTGATAAAGAGCATGTGGCTCAGACTATGGAATACTTTACCTTATTAAGTGATGAGCCGATGACGTTATGTTATATTACAACCACAGTGCTTTTGCACTGCGGCTTGACTTCCTCCATACTTTACCCCATATATTTTACTCAGTTCTAAATAAGATTATAACTACCGGCTGTTCACCTGAATAACGTCCAGGTCTTTGCTCTTCTGGATGCATCCGAAGGTGGCGTGTGTGTGTTTGGAGCTGCTGATGTGTGGAGACGTAGAGGCGGCTTTGCTGAAAGCGCCACAGTCGCTGGATGAGTCCACCACCACTGCCTCCGTGCCTGGCTCGATCTCTGCCTCCATCATGGAAATCTTCAGGATGTCCGAGACGCTGGGCTTCTCCGAACTGGACTCGGCCTGCAGCTTGACTGCCGCCTCACCGCTGCTGCTGGACACAGGAGGAGCCCCGAAGGTGATTTTAGTGACTGCTGCTCCTTGTGTTATGATTGGCTGTTGCACCTGTCAAAGACAATTTGAAGAAAAAAAGGCATGATAGGTATTTCAGATTGTGTGTGTATGTCCATGTGTGTGTGTGTGTATGTGTGTGGTCCAACCTGGCTGCTGCTGCTGCTGGCTGTTTTATCTGAGGCAATGGGATGGTGGGCCTGCAGGGGTGGGGGCTGGGAGAGCTGTGTGTGTGTGTTGGGTCGGTGGTGTGAACTTGGTGCCTGCTGTAATCGGGGCAGCTGTGGCGTGTGGACCGCTTTGGGAGGAGTGTGCTGGATTCCAGATCCAGAGGGAGCGGAAAGAGAGGAGGCAGGAGAGACGGGGGGTTTATCCGCACGTGCAGTCACGGCTGGAACCGGAGGCCTAGGGCTGGGGCTGATTTTGGAGACCTCGGTCTGGCTGAGCGTCGACTTGGTGGGCGTGGATATAGAGAGCACCACTGGCTTGCTAAGGGTGTGTGTGGGAGTGCGGTGCTGCTGTAGAGGGGGAGGAGGAGGAGGAGGAGGTGGAGTTGATGGATTTACGGATCTGTAGAACAGTCCTGTTTGGGGGTCCAACGTATCACCTTCCAGTTCTCCCTCCTCCACTACGGCCTGCTCCTCCAGCGGCTTGAGAGCTCCTGCCTGCAACACATCACGCAGCGGGGTAAACGAGGGCACTTTTTATTACAATGAAACTGGCTTTATTCCCAAATGCTTTCATCCTCCCACCGGTTGCTATGGCAATGATGCGAGTATTGAAATGCAAGTGAGAGAGACATTATAAAGTGGGTCAGTTTTATAAAGTCTTACATCAGTCTCAGCCTTCGCACAACGCATGTTCACACACATCAAACGCGCACACACACACCAGCACTGCAGTGTTACCGTAGTACCTGGACAGTGATTGAGCTGCTGCTGCTGCTGCTGGTAGAAGGGGGGGTGTTGGAGATTTTCACAGTGGAAGAGAGAGCTGGTGACTGACTGCAGGATGTAGTCACTTCACCTCCAGCTGCAACCTTTCCTGATTTACCTGAAAACATGAATTCACCTGATTTACCATATAAAACTTTCCTTTTTTTAACTTTTCTAACACATATTCACACAACTAGGAATGAACATATTCCTTTCAAAAGTGGTAACTGCTTCTAAATGAGCTGAGATGTTGATGGATTACTGAAGCAATAATGTCACAACTGGAAATCACTAGAGTATTTACTATTTAAAGCGAGTTTGCATACTAAGCCATTTTATTTCAAAGACCTCCGTTGTCTGTGAACTGCAATAAAAAATATTTTTTTAAAAACAGAGGTGGAAAGTAATTAGATTTACTCGCGTTACTGTAATTGAGTAGTTTTTTTGTGTACTTCTACTTTTTAAAATCTTTCTAATTTTAAAAGTATGTTTTGTTTGAAGTATTGTACTTCGCTACATTTTAAATCATATTCGCTGCTGAGTAAAAAATAAATGAATGAAAATGAAAAATAATAAAAAATAATGCAACAGTGAAGGGAAAAAAAATGCACCCCGGAAACCACTGCACTCATTGATGGGCAGGGAGAACAAACACGTTAAATTCACAAGAACGATGGAGACGGACAAAACAGATGGCAGTGATGCAGACCCAGGTGAAAGCGAAATGCCATCAAATTCTTATGAAGCAAACCGCTGGCCATTGTAACGGCCACTACTATGTTGTATACCACATTTTGTGTGTATGTTGCCCTTTTGTATGTTTTGTATGTATGTGCGCTGCGGAGGTGTGTGTGTGAGAAGAAGAGAACGGAGTAGGAGCTCAGGTGTGCTGCTCACCCCCGAAACGCTCTCTTCTTTCACCCTTTTCTTTACTTTTACTTTATGTTTTGTATTATAATTTTGTGACGCTGAAAGAGGCCGATAAAATTTGTACTGAGCGTTATTCTTGGCTCTGAGCTCTCGGTTATCCGGTGCAAAGCGTCAGACCATATTTAAGCGAGAACTTTGATTTCAAGCACAAGAAAGGCAACAGCTTTATTATGCAAAGCTGGTCCTTCAGTTAAAAACAACTAGTTCGAGTTTTATATCCGCTTGTCTTTTGTGAACTACACTAGAATCCCTCATCCCACCCCCGCTGTTAAGAAAAGTAACTCGGTAACTTTTACTCTGAGTAAATTTTTAATGAGCTACTTTTTACTTTTACTTGAGTAGATTTCTATGATGGTAACTTTACTTGTACTTCAGTAAAATGTCACTGAAGTAACAGTACTTGTACTTGAGTACAAAAGTTTATTACTCTTTCAACCTCTGAGAAAAAATAATTAAAAATGTACACAATAACACGAAATACAAGTCAGACCTAGATCATAAAAATCATAACCATAAACTTTCCAAAAATCAGAGTGACCCGTTTTTGTTTTTTTTATGAAGCGTACAGAATTCTATAAACCTCAGGAGTTAACAGTACTGATACCTGTGGCCTCTGCTGGGATCTCAGGCTCTCCTGCAGCCTGGCCTGAGGGCTCAGGAGACTGTCTCCTCTCTGTGGGCATCTGTATGGGCACTGCCATCTGACTCAGATCGATGGTGTGCTGCCGTGGCTTGGCCTCTGCCTTTTCCTTTGCTGATGAGAGAAATGCAGCTGTGTGTTATTAAAAGCACCAGAAAAAAAATCAAGCAACACTTAACACCTAAAGCGGGGAAACAGAAAAATAGAAAAATGGCCTTCAATAACACATGCAGGCATACTGTACACACGCACCTGTGGTCTGCTGCAGCTCTAGCAGGGCTTTAATGGTAGACGTGGCAGACTGGGCCTCTCCACCTATCTCCTGGTAAATGATGGTGGGACTCGCTTCCACTGAGACTTCTTGCTCCGTCCATTCCTGAGGCCTGGAGCTGATGACATGCACGACGGACTGGGTGTCTGGAGTACGGCAGAAAAGTCAAGGTAACTAATCTATGTACACTAATATGCTAATAATCATTTGGTCTGGATCACATATTCATAGATAGAGATACCCATCTACTTTGATATTTCCCTTAAAACATGATATTATTCTTTATTTAATTTACTCATTATTAATAAAGTAATATATCGTAACACAGCACCCTTCTGAATAAATGTTATTTATAAAAATAAACAAAAATGGTACACACAATAATCAAACATTTGCTCTCAAACAATGGAGAAAAATTTTTTTCTCTCCGTTTTGTAAAAAATGTTCCCATAATAAACTGATGTTCTGTTTGAAAAGCCGTCTTAACCACGTCCTGGAGACAAAAAAAGGGAACCCGTGCTCTTTCGGGTGATACCAGATAACACGGCCATAAACAAAATCTCTTCTTTGCTAAATGTTGAAAAAACACCGTATAACAGGAAAATTATTTTAGCATTTTAACATAAGGTCCGCTTTCCTAAGGTTACCAACCGTCCACTGATGGAGACGTATGAGCTCATAGTTTGAAAATTCCACAATTTAAGTGATTAAAAAAAATAATGCTCATGAGCTGTTTAGAAGCACTTGAAGGGGAAAAAAGCCCTTCCTGTGATGATCTCGCGAGATCATTTCTTGAATGTCAACAAGCGTCATTAAACCACAGTTAGCGTTTTTGTTGTGGTTGGATGAGATCAAAACAATCTTTGTGCCCATGCACACCATCAGCAAGGTTGTTGACAAAATGGGACTTTATTTAGGAAAAGAATGCCATACCCAGTGTTAAGGCTGGTGAAGGCTCTTATGAAGATGGATGGCATCGGGATGGCAAGGGATATTTACACCATATATGACTTGGCCATATACAGAGCTTTAAACAAGCGCTCTATGTTTAGACACACGATATCAATTACTAAACGTGTTATTCTATTTAGATATTAGACATAAAGCAATGCATAGCGACACTGCAATCCCTCTAAACATCCGCTTGAATAATAAATGTGTTTGATAAATGCTTTTTATTTTTTTTTAAATGCAGTTTGAAGAGAAAGGAATGGTTGTGAAACACTTAAAGATTTTAAAAATCATAATTTGATAAAAAAAATATTTCCATGTTTTAGAACTGTGTTACATGTGGCTCATCTACTGCAGTCCCTCACCATGAGTATTGTCTGAAGATGTCGGGCTGCTCTCCATGTAGGATGGAGAGTCATCCTTGGGCGCCCCCTCCTGGCTGGAGCCTGGGATTGCGGCTGCTTCGGGAGCGCGCGTCACCTGCTGCAGCGTCTCGCTCACCAGCTGTCTTGCCTGCTCGCTCACTACAGTCGCCTGGAACGCCATTGGCTTCGGCTTTATCAGCACCTGCGAAGTGTTCTGGGTGAAATGCTGTTTCTCCGCAAGGTAAATCAGGCACGACCAAAAGCACAAATCTGTAGCAGACCTGGGTCTTGCCCTGCTGGCCGTAGACTATCTTGGTTGGGATGAGCTTGGTGGTGGTAGACGGCTGCACGGCCGAACCCAGACCTTTCGGCTGCGTTACGATCATCTTCGTGATGGGCCGAGACGCGGTGATGATTGCAGGCTTTGCTCCCGGCACAGCCTGCAAAGCTTTCTCCCCCTGAGGAACATGCATGCACTTTGAATTGCCTTCAACTCAGAATAATTGGTTTATTGGGAAAAAAAGAAATCTCAATTATTATTATTATTATGCTTATGATTCTAATCCTACCCCAGCATTTAGCAGTGTGGTGACCACATTCTTGCCAGGTAAGCCCTGGATGGTGGTTCCTTTCCCAGTGGTTTTCTGCACCACGATGACGTTGGGTTTGGAGGTCATGGGTATGGTGGTGATCTTTGTAGTGGTGCCTGTCAATTATCAGGGTAGACATGAAATCATACTAAGCCCTACAGATAGCGAGTTTAGATTCTCTGCTTTTTCCTGCCTTTATTCACTCTCATTATGCTCATTACAAACTTTTAATCAATACATGATGTCATTTAAGAGTTCATGTTTTCATATCTCATCACGACACGACTATAGGAAATACTCGAGTGGCTAGGTATACTTTTTGATACTCAATGACACATGAAGCAACTAAGAGTTATTTAACATGAATGTGAACACCCTGTTCCTTAAATATAGTTTTTTCTCCCAGCAAATTACCGGAAGCCATGTTGGTGCTGATGATCTTCCCTCCCAACGTAGCAAGCGACTTGGGCACGACTGTAATAATGCTGCCGCTGGTGGTTTTGACGTATGTGGTCCCAGCAGGTGACGTGGCCATTCGAGCGCCGATGGATGGTGTGACTGAGGGCCGGGTGTATGTAGCCTGGGTCCCTGCTCACACACAACACATAAGACACACATGTTATGTAAAGTACATTTAAAAAAAAGTTTTTGACAAAAAGTCAGCATATGTAGAATGTGTATATGTTTACATTATACTCACATTAGATTAAACTAAAAAAATCCTCCTCGGCTATACATTTTGCAGTAAGGTGTTTAAAACTCAAAATCCTATAAGAAAGGATGGAAACCCTACTGTGTTTTACATTGTTTTTATATGGGGATGTTTCACGGT
The DNA here is from genome assembly GCA_011419295.1 of Clarias macrocephalus. NCBI lineage: Eukaryota > Metazoa > Chordata > Actinopteri > Siluriformes > Clariidae > Clarias > Clarias macrocephalus. The sequence continues at coordinate 90,450 of JAAGKR010001769.1, forward strand.
TCGTTGCTGTTCGTTGAGTTTAAACAGAATAGGATTAGGGGCTGGTGTTCAAACCTGATGTACCTGTCGGGGTGGACACCAGCTTTGTGGTCATGATGGCTCCATTACTGCTCACCACCATGATGGGTCCAGAGCTGCTGCTTGGCATGGCTGCGCTTGAGGGCTTCGGCAGAATCTTACTCGGCTGCATCTGCTGGGTGATGATCTTCACACCTACATACATACCAAAGATGTTCAAAAGTTAGTACAAACTCTTTTAATTCCATGTTTTTTTTTGTATAAAAGCATAATATAAAAGATTGTTATGGGTCTCAGTATTAGGCAAATACAATCTGAAACGAATAACATTAAATCTTTTCACTGTGATTTTATTTATTTAACAATAATAAAGCCAAAAAGAAAAAAAGAAAAAAAACATGGGCAATACTAAGTACCCCCATGACTCAACAGTTTGTAGATCCCTCTTTAGTAGCAATAAGCTGAAGTAATTGTTTCCTGTCTCTCAGATCATTTTGGCCCATTCCTCTTTACAACATTGCATCATTTCAGTTGTGTTGAGGTCTGGACTTTGACTAGGCCTTTCTAAAGCCTTGATGTAGCCTTGATTCTGATGGTGTGCTTCGGATCATTGTCCTGTTTACATGACTGAATTTCGAATAAGCTTTAGCTCTTGTATACAGAGGAGTTCATGGTCACCTTAATGACTGCAAGGTTCCCAGGTGGCTGCAAAAATCTTGCCCAAATCTTACTAAGAAAATGGTCTCATCTGTCCATAGGACACAGTCCCAGAAGCCTTGTATGCAGGTTTGCAAACACCAGTCATGCTTCAATGTTCTTTTTAGACAGAAGATGTTTCTCCTGGCAACCTTTCCTAGCAAACTATACTTGTTCAGTTTTCTTCTAATTGTGCTGTCATGGACTTGAGACATGCTCATGGAGGACTGTAGGGTCTGAGATGTAGCTCTTGGATTTTTTTTTTTTTTTTTTTTTGCTTTCCAATTGTGAATAATCTTTCTCATGAATGAATGTTGAACTTCTAATTGTTTGGAAATGGTTTTGTAACTCTCAGCAATAATTCCTTATGTCTTTCTCACTTAGCATTGTGTTAACACAAACTGCCAAAATTTCTCCTTTCATAAAGGTCTGATGATCAATTAATCGAGAGCTGAGGATTAACAGCACCTGGCTGCACTTGAACCCCGTACAAGCAGTAAGGGTGTACTTAGTATTGCCCTCATGATTTTTGACTTGATTTTTCTTAATTCACTAAAAGTGGCATGGTGAAAAAAAAATTATATGATGTTGTTGCTCGTCTGAGGTTGTATTTGCCTCGTATTGCGACCTGCTACGATCAGATTACTATTATGATCACAAAAAAAAAAAAAAAACATGGAATTGAAAGAGGGTGTACTAATTTTTGAACATGAATGTGTGTGTTGTGTGTGTCTGTATATCTCCAGATGAAGAGAAAGTCTGGGTTCTGACCTGACTCCTGTTTGATCTGTATGGTGGGTTTGGGTGCCGACAACGTGCTGGTGGTTTGGGTGGAGGACGAGAGCGGAGACGCAGACAGGCTTTTGGGTGAAACTGTCTGCTGTGGCTGCTGCTGTTGCTGCTTGGGGAACTGGAGGAGCTGAGAGGGAGAACCCACCAGAGCTTTGGGGGAGGGCATTCTCGCTGTGGCCACCTTCACTGCTGCTGTGGAGGCAGCTAAGCCAAAGGTGCACGCGCACACGCGCGCACACACACACACACACACACACACACAGAGAAAGAAAGAAACGGTGTTAATGCAAAAGAAACATTTACATTGAATTTATGAAGAACTAAGGACTATTATACAAAAATAATAAATAAATAATATATTTTTAATGTTATTCTAACGACATTTTGATTACTTTGAGCCACGGTGGACATGACCACCGCAGGAGTGGAGGACACCACGGTCGTCACAGCAACAGGGCTGGGGGCAGTGGTGGTGCCGGCTGAAATCACCATGGTCTGCTTCTGAACAGATGATGTGACTGCAGAGCTGGACACCAGTTTCGACACTGCTGCATAGTTATGAGACTTCGAGAGGATGTTGGGGACAAAGCTGGAGCCTGCAGAGGTCGTAACAATAATGACCTAAAAAGAGGCAAAGAGAAATTCGATGTAAAACTTTGTAACTTCAATGGAAAACAGAATTATAGCCATTAACAGCACAAAACATAACACCGATTATCAATTATATACCATTTAACTGGTGACGGGATCATGGGAAGTCAAGGCTCACCCATGCCCGCGCGGACCAGGTTGGCCATGTGGCTCAAGTTGGGCAATTCGGAAAACATTTACCAACATTTGGTCTGTGTCTGTGGAGTTTTCTGCATTTTAACTCTAATAACTTTATAAACAACTAGACTGAAGGATGCACACCTAATGACATACGCTAGGTGACTACTTTATTTTCACTCAGTAAGAATGAAGGGCGAGGCACTCTGTGTGTGTATGTGAGTTGTGTGTGTGCACTGACCTTCTGGGTGGTGGTGTTAGTGGCCTGTGTGCTTGGCTTGGTGAAGGTGATTTTCACTGGAGACATGTGTGGCGGTAGCGAGTTCGCGATGCTCTGCATCAGGTTGCTCATCTTCGGGCTGCCGCTCACCGGCACGGTGATGCTCTTTGTGGTGGGCGGGGTCACCTTAGGCACCTCCTTTAACAGGACGGGCGAAGAGCCTGAGGAGTTTGTGCGCCGACGTTTGCGAGGTTTTTCATCCTCGTCAGAGCAACTTACACCTGAGAGAGACAGAGAGAGAGAGAGAAGAGAGAGAGAGAAGAGAGAGAGAGAGAGAGAGAGTGCAAGACTCCATTTTACAAGACAAAAACAGTATCTGCGCAGCCGCTTGACATTTATGGGGGCTTTTATGGGAAGAGCACTCATGTCAGCCATCTGCAAAGCTATTACTACTAAAAAATTTAAAAGCATGCTTCTAATTGGCCATTACTGAGAGCAACAAATGATGAACATTCTGCTCTTAGGGGTCATAATGGTATAAAAACTGGCAAAGTTCAAAAGCAAATTATATTAATTATACATTTAGCAGCAGGACATTTCTAATTCCACCAAGCTTATGGCTTACTGCAAAGTTTAAATGAGGCAAAATACATGCAAACACATAGACTTTGAATGAAATTAAATACATTTTTCATTTTAAAGAAATTACAGCATCCAGCAGTATCCAGATACAGCTTCAAAAAAGTTTCTGCTTTAAAAAGTCAAACATGTGCTAGACCCAGAGGACACACACACACACACGCGCGATAAGTGCCATACGACTTAACTGATTATGTTTAATCTATCATTTGTTCAATTAGTTGAATCAATGGGTCAGTTTTCAATGGTGAATCAATTCATACTTTTTCAATTGCTTGGATAAACCCACAAGAAATCATCTAATAGTAAAGAGTTTCTTAAAAATATATCAGAAAACTGAAACTGCTTGCATTTCATCCAATTATTCCCATTTTATGAGAGTATTGCATCAATGCTATGGAATTAAACTGAAAATACCCCAAAATCAAATAAAAGATTAAACAAATCGACAGTCTATATAAGATTCACAGCAGCTCTGCACATGATTATTACAAGTATATGCTTTTTATTATGTCAGGTATTAGCTACTTACTCTTCACGTACACAGTGCTCCCGCTGGGCAGCACTACCACATTGGAGGCAGGACTCGTAGGCCGAGGCGACTTGACTGCTGCTGCTGCTATGCTAGCACTGGGGGCAGATACACTAGGGGGCGTCGCTGTAGTGCTGGTATACGAGTAACATACAACCACTGCAAAACAACAACATCATTAACGCTAAAGTAATTCCAAACCCCCATCACAAAATATTTCGTGCGTCATCATTTACCTTCTTTGTTGCCAGTCTCTGCAGGGAGAAGCAGAGAGGAGTTCTGATGGGCCGTGGCACTAGCTACCGCATTGGCTGTCACGGTAAAAGCTGTCTGAGGCACCAGCCTGGGCATCAGGGGGACCAGCCTTCGTCCTTCAATAGACCACTCCGATGAGCTGTTTGGCCCAGACATGCTGTTAAATGAAAATACATTTTACTGATATAAATAAACCAGGTTTCGTTTGTGTTAGTTACATAGGTTAGCTCTGATGTGCTGTGTAGTAAATTGTCTGTCTTACTGGTACGCGATGGTAGTGAGACGCTCATCGTTCACTGCACGCCGCACCTCTGCACGATGCCGCTCAGTTGAGATGCTGGTGAAAAGATTACTCATCAGATTGATAAACTTTACAGTGGGAAAAAAAGTAGAAAGCATCAAAGATATAAGAAACATTGTAACATTGTATTGTCTGCCAGATTGCCCTGATGCACGTGGTGCAACAGGTGATGAAAACAGGCTGGAGTAGTAAGCACTATAGCTACAGCATCGAGGTGCATCAACAACTGTGTAGCATTCTACACTCAACTTAGATACATACTAGGGATATATATACAGTACTAGGGATCGGTTAAGTGCTGGTAGAATTTTGGCAATTAAAATTTAACTAATTGACAATGTTTTCTCCCAAGCTCACATATCTATTAACTTGTATACCACAAGAGGGCGCACTAGCAATTCACAGTGCAATGTGCAATATTAACTAGATCTTAGCGCCTTGTCTTTGAATGAAGAGCATATTGGATTTCTCATTCTTATCTACTCTTTTTATTGTTTCTTTAAACAATTTGGGCCTTATTCATTACTTATAAATAACTAATATATCGGGATTGTGCTGCTATAAATGTTTGAAAAAAAAAAAACTTATCATTAATTATCAATTGACTTGAAGTCCTACTAACAACAAATGACACAGAAGAGAGAAGGGTTTAATGCTTTTCTAGTTTTTGAATGGACTACGAGTAACAAATAACCCAGACACAAAATGCTGCTTGTTCTGGCTATTCAAACTTATGATCTATCCATCCCAGATTTGATCATTTTACTGTTTACACAGAAAAACAGACCCAACTTCTTCAGACTTCCAGGTGAAATCTGATTTTTGGCATATCCAGACTGAAATCAGTTTGGAAATCAGATTGCTAAAAATGTATCTCTGGATGCTCTAGCAACTCAAATCCGATTGAGCAAGTTCAAGTCCACATGTGGTTTGGACATGCATATGACCTGAAGGGTGAGACATGATATGTCCATTCTTAACTGTCTTAACTTAGTCTGTTGTTATACGTCTCCAGCATGTGATGCAACACAACACCAGTCCTACAATCTATCCATGCCTCCGTCGTCGTTGCCACAGCAACTGATGCAGAAAGGTCGACAATGTGTTAAATTTGGGTTAACAGTCTGACCAGAACCAAATCTGACCTGATCACATTCAAATAACAGCGTGAACCGTCGGTCTGTCCTAAAGATCAGGACAAATTGGATATGCCTGCGGTCTGAACAAAGCTTTGGTCAAGTCACACAATTATTAAATAAAACTAAATAAAAATAATATAATGCTAAAATAATACAATACATACACTGTGATTTACTGATTTCTTCTCTAAGTGTTATTAACATGAATAAAAGTTTTGAAACAGAAATTGAAATTATATTATAACACAAGTAATGTAGGTTTTAACTTGTAGTATTCCTGTTTTGCACATAATAATACATTGATACATCCAGACGCACACAGGAATGCGTTTAAACTGGTATTATAACCTCTTTATGGCATTTCTTTATGCATATGCCTTCACAATATGTTCACTTAATCAATGTGAGGCTGCTCATTTTCCTCACCACCCCGCTGTCTCACAGTGAACGCATGGATTTATTCTTTAATTATCATTTATTCATTTCTGCCTGCTCATTGGATTCTGAGATGCAGAAATCCTGACACACACTGACCCACATCATTTAAGACCAAAGCTGTTGAACCTACCTCAATACTTTAGTAAGTTCCCCGAGCAGGTCTTTCTTGTCCTTGGTGAGATCACCCTGGGCACGAAGCGCACTGATAACACCGGCATACGCCTCCAGCTCTACACACAAAACATTTACAAACATGCACATGAATACTTAGATTTGCAAAGGTCTTTACATTTGGAACTTTTACGCCCCACAGGCAATCGATCATAACCGACAAGAGCATCTCACCAAGCTTGCGCAGGATTCGTTTACAATCATCTCGGCTGAGGTCGAGAAGCGTAGGCCACACCACCGGCATGGTGGCAGGCAGCTGAGGCTTCTCCTGCTGAATCATCCACTTTTGAAAAACAAAAATGAAGCATCTTAAGCAGTGCAATCTCTTTTTTTTTTTTTTTTTACAGCAAAATAAACAGTTATTGCAAACATTTTATTAATGATGTTTTAATATAATTTAACTGTACTGATTCAAAAATAGCATAAGAAAAACTATTTTTTATTTATTATCAGAATATCACTATTGTTGTATTATTACTATGTTATACAACATGTGTACAAGTCACAGATATAAACTGTTACCTTTGGGAGGAGGTGAACACTGACAGAAATGTGCACGCTCTATTTAATGTGGTTCTTCTGAAAACTTTAAAACAAAAAACAAATCAAGTAATTCATTCATTCATTCATTCATTCATTCATGCATGCCATGGTTGTAAACGTATCTATTTTTTTCTTTATATATTGTTACAAACTAACAATTTTCTGAAACATTTTAAGACTATATGCTTCTCTCAACAAATCTCTCAAATCAAATGTCTCAAAGCCTATTTCTGAGCAGCCGTTAGCAAAAGTCTTGCACCCATCCAGTCCTGCAGCTCATCACAGCTGATGGTTATGTGGCATAAGAGCATGTCTGGTCGACTCATCAGTGACCAATCACTGATCACTATTATTCCTAATGGTCAATTAACGCTCACCAAAGTCTGTCCACTGTTTGTTTAAACTTAATCATTTAAAATGCACAATTAATCACATAAAAATCCAAACTCCAATATGAAAAAGGACTGCAACTTATTAATTTACGCATACCACAGAACCACAGCATATAAATTTTGTTAGTTTTGAAGGCAAGATGCTTAATTTAAGGAGAAAATTTGTATTGGAAAATTAATTTTTCCTTAAGAAAGAATGTAAATGCAGATAATTTATTCCAGCCACCCAAAATATTACAAAACAAACAAAACAACAAAAAAAAACTTGTGAAAAATCACGTAGCTTCTGAACGCATGCCAAAGACAATGTTGGTATAATGGGTTGACTCTTACGAAACAGCATTCGCTGACTGAAAAAAAATTATAAAATTAGTAAACTTGCCTTGCTTGGCTTTGCACTGATGCAAACAAGTTCGTCGGTCCGGTTCTTTTGTTCGTATGCCGAAAATGCTTCATATGTCAATGCATGTCTTGCAAAATTTAATTTGTTAAAGCAAATTTTCATAAAGTAGAGCATTTGTACACCAAGGTTCCACTGTAGTGGGGAATTTATGTAGAGTTTTAGTACTTGTTTTTTTTTTTTTTTATATATACATGTAATTTTGAGGTGATAAATAAACAAATAAATAAATAACCCTAAACATCCTCTTAATGAGAGCACTTGTTTAATTAATTTGTTAGCCTAAATTAAGACATTTGAATACAAAATGGTTTAATGATACATTTAATAATTACATATTGGAGTTTAAACCATAACTGCAATATGTGTCCACATAATCCCAACTTTTTTTTCTATATATATCAAACTGTGCAGCCCTAATATTGATTTATTGTTGTATAATATTGATTTAGTCTGCATTCTTGAAATTATAAAACAGAAAATACAAACGATGGTGTTCTGTGGTGTCATGGCCAATGACATTTCTTTAAAAGTAAGTTATAATTGATTATATTCTATTTTACACATATTTGAACTTATTGGATTCGAGTTTATCCTGAGTGTCTTCAGGAAATCTTTCTTTTTCCGTGACACACATTTTGATTTATACATGATGATTTGCTAAATATTTTCAAATGTATCCATTTCTACTTCTAGCGACTTTTGGAGCGTGCACTGGTTCCTTTCCCCTAAACAGAGTTAACAACACTTTAGATAGTTAAAGCCATGATCATGATGTTAATTAAAGATGGTAAACGTCTGAAAATCAACAGTGCATTTTAATCAAAGCAACAAACCAAAGCAGAAGCGAGACATGCTGTAGTCTGTCCTGAGGTTCATTCGGTCTTAACTGACTCTGTTAGGAGCCTGAAAAGGGTTTATACTGAAAGCAGAAGAGGGTGAGGGCGGAGAGGACAGACTTCTCTTCCAAATAAACTGCATAGAAATATATACAACAACTCCCTAATTAGAAAAAAAAAAACCACGCAGCTGACTGCAGATGGCATTGCAAAGGGTTAAAAGCGTTACATTATTACAGCACTACATGGCGAGCACACAAAAATAAACTGTACGACACATCAGGTAGATTAATGGTAAAGATCAGTCCACTATGACAAACGGCTAGTTAATTCTCCTGCACAGTCTTAAGCAAAATGAATAAAACACCCAAGAGACACTGATCGCGTTAAAATCCGTGTTGTCTGCATACTGTTTTTCTAAAATAAAAAGAATCCCTTATCAGCACTAAGAGGGTTTTCTCTCAGCTCTAGCTGGCTGGGCAGGGATGAGATTCAAATGAACCACCAAGTCTCAACATTAGAACTTCAAAATCAGCGCTTTTTATATTTTAATACCTTTGAATCATATCACAATCAAATGTAACATTGTACCATTGCAAAATGCAACAGTGTTACCAAATGTAGGCAAAATTAAGCACCAACCTTTGCTAGACCCAGTCCCTAATGTCCGCCATGTTTAATGTTTAATCGACGCCAAAACAGAAGAGCCGCTGCTGTAGCTGCCCGCAAAAGTGCCTTAATGTAAATCCCATCCTGAAGGAAAACCATTAGGTTTGTTTTTATTAAATTTTTATATATCAATACAATATATTAACACGATGAATTTAAAATATGTTTTCCTAATATGTTATCTTTTCTATGCTATTACTTATGGGTAACATTTTCCACTTTACAACAGGCACGTTTCCAGTGTCCCAATCAGGTCCCTAAGAAAAAAAAACAACAATAAACTGCTAAACAGGGAGCGAAAGATGCGACTATGGGTTCAAAACTAAATTAGGCTACTCTTAAAGTACAATGCTAGAACGTGTTAAAGTACATCATTTAAACCATACTGTGAATCTGGTATTTGTATGACTACATTGAAAAGTAATGTAGTAGTGTCTCGACTACAAAATGTTAACAATTCCAAAATAACGCGTTAAATACTGAATACGGTTGTCTTTCCATACACTGGTGTAATTAATTGTTTAAAAATACAGCTAATTTATTGGCAGTTTTTAACGATTCCTAAAATATCCGGGTCTTACCACCCATCGCAGCACAGCGACCCCTGGCGGAAACATGCCGTTCAATAAAACTTAGCTTTTTTGCAGCTTTGCCATTGTGCTACACCACAAGTTCACATGACTGATAAAAAAATAATAATAATAAAAAAAAAACCATCGATAAATATACAGTAAACTAATTGGCACCACGAAGTCAAATAAATACAAAGCATTTGGCATTCCTGTAAGAAAAACGACCAGTTTAACAACTGAGATCCAGCTAACTGAACAGTGAGGACATTTATGTTTTACATCGTTTACAAAGGAAGCACAAAACCACAAACATGGCCGAGGTGTGTGAGCAAAGCTCTGTTGTTTTGCAGATGCACACTAGTCTATAAAGCAAGGTCCATAAAAACATGGATGGATGAGTGAGTTTGGTGAGGAAGGAAACTCAGAAGAACTTGACTGGCCTGCACAGAATCTATCCTCAACCTGATAGAACACCTTTGGAATTAATTAGAGTGGAGACTGCAGGCCAGGCCTTCTCGTCCAACATCAGAGTCTGATCTCGCAAATAAGCTTCTGGAAGAATGATCAAAAATTATCATAAACACCCTCCTAAACCTTGTGAAAGCCTTCCCAGGAGAGGTTGAAGCTGTTATAGCTGCAAAGGGTGGGCCAACATCATATTAAACTCTATGGATTAAGAATTGCATGTTACTCAAGTTTATATGCATGTTAAGGCAAGGCGTGCGAATACTTTTGGCAATATAGTGCTTGTATAAATCATAATGGTCAGATTGTCCCTGATGCAAGCTGCAGGCCATGGGGACAAGGAAAAATGGAGATGACAATAAGAATAAACCTTGAGAGGAACCAGACTCATCAGGGAACCCATCCTCATTTGGGTGATAATAGATAACAGAGATTAATTTCCTGTGTGTTGCGAGGCTGAAAGTTCAACATAACAGGAGGGGTGTTTAAGTTGATATTATGTCTACTTTCATTATTGGAGGACCAACTATTGAGTGACTGCAGTCACGAGTCATCAGAAAACAGCTACCTACTCAGTTGAGTTCAAGACCATCTTCATGGTCAAGTGGAACCAGGAACCGTCCCCAGTCACCACATACATCCCAAGCAGACCACAAGGTCTTCCAAGTGATGAGATCTCAAACCAGAAGCGAGTAACTAGGATGAGTCAGACAGGTCCAGAGAACAAAGGGGGTCTGAATAGATACAGAAATACAGACAGTAATCTATACTGAAGCTCTTGACCGGTATCTGTAGAGTATTGAGTCTCCAAAATAATTTCTCATGTCTACTACAGAAGAACTCATATAAACATGATGAAAAATGATAGGACACATCTTCTCTGTGCATACAGAGCTCAAATGAGTATTGACAAGAAAGCTTATGTTTGAAAATAAATAATGATTTAATCTCACAATATTTTTGTGACAAGTGACAGTTTTATGTACTATGAGCAAACAAAAATGACTTGCAGTGTAGAAACATAATTCTCTATTGCTACATTGAGTAAGTGATTAATTCACATTATAAATTTATACATCATCAACACCCCAAAAACTAACAGACAAACAAAAAAAATCCACAATACTCCTAATAATATCAAAACACATATTTGGCCCCAAAATATCATTTGTAATGATGACTGTATGTTTAGTAAAAATATACAGAAATGTTGACAATAGTTCAAGTCTCAATAAAAATACCAACTACATTAAATAATTAATGGCAGTAAACACCATGCAAATTTTCATTAATGCACAACAAACCTTAGGCAATATTGGTTACAACCCCACACATGTTTACTAAAAATATTACATGTATTTTTTTAATAATAAAAAAAAGGAAAAATAATGTCCCTTGTCCTTATTTTTTTAAGACAGATGAAGACAAGTTATTAGGGAGGGAAATCACCAGGGACCACACGGTACGACATTACCACACTCATGATTTATATTGGATCATGATTTTATAGATATACCGATTCAATATTACATTTTCTCTCAGATTGCTTTACAACTCTAAACAAACTTCACAAATAATTTGTTCCCACCACATTGCAGTGCTGCCTGCCACTGTGGTAATAGTTTAGATAACCACCTGTAGGATTATAGAGGAATGGCATCATTTTATTGTCCTCAAATGGAAACATTTATAAATAAAAAATGAATTTAAAAGATGATTTAGGATTCAATGAGTTGATACATCACTAATCTATTTTCCCTCCCATCTCTACAAGTAACATAGCTGCATATTATTTGGCAAATCACAGAGAAGGCATTAACTTGCTTTCACTGAACAAACAAGAATTACAGCAGAAGTACTGTACATTAATAATCATTTGTTATAACACAAGGTAAAGCATTACAGAATGGCTTCATGCAACAACAAAAAAAAACTACAATTACAGCCATACAAAAAGCATCTGCAAACACCCAACACCAAACAAGATGTTTATATATGTTTACAGTTCAGAACATTTATGTGCCTGAATTCATACTGTACATAAATAAACACACTTATGTGCTTTTGCTTTCTTTTAGCCAAAATATCCATTTGCAAAGAAATCTTATATTTTAACATACAAATGAAAACCTGATCATCTAAATCATCCTTCAATACTAAAATAAAGTGCAATTATTTTTCTAGCTTAAAACTGGCATCTGGAAAATGTTTTTACAAATGTTATTGTAATATAATATTTAACCCAAATATGATTTAAGAGTTTACACTCTTTTATCAAGTTAATCTAAACGATACCAGGTTTTAATCTAGTCTTCAAAACCGCTCACTGTGAATAAATGACTGTTAAACTAAACTGTAAATCTAATTTATAGGACACCATTCCCAAATGTGATTGGCACAAACTTCTGAGCCTGCTGACCACCGATTTCTGCCACATAAAGCGCTCCAGTTTTCTGGTCCAAGTCCACCAGATGCGGTTTAATGGCGTCAGCCAGCTGGATGGAACTCACCACTTTACACTGGCCAATAATTCCCACTGGAGGAGCCTCCAGCAGAGTGACACGGTTAGTGTTTAACTGAGCAACCACTAAGTACTTCTGGTCAGGGGTGAGTCTGTGGAGGGAAAAAAATATATACTAGGACACAGCACATCTTAAAGCACACTATATTGTCTCACTCTGTGTAATGTGTTTAAAGGGCATCGATATCACATACAGCCATTGCATAAAGTGGCATATTCAAAGGATTGGCTTTAGGTTCTTACTGGTTTGAGTAAATATTGGAAAGCAGCAATTCAGCAATTCAATTTTTTTTTATTGTCAAAAAGTATGTGAACACCTGACCAACAAACACTCTGGTTCCGCAACACTGGAAGCACAAATGTACAGATTGCTTCTGTACATTACAGTTCCCCCTTTGCCATAACTAATGAGCCGAAAGATGTTCAAGCATGGCAACACTGAACCCACTGATAAACTGAGATGCCCAGGCGTTCCCACCTGACACCAGTACCTGACCTCACTAATGCTTTTGTAGCTGGATGGGCTAATCCCCAAAGCCACAAATGTAATCCGTTACTGTAATTAAGTACTTTTTTCAAATGTCTCTATTTTTTCTTCCATTTTGGAGGAGTTTTTTTTTCTTTTCCTCCACTACATTTCAAAGTAAAACATTTGCACTTTCTATATTATCTATTTCCACTAGCTGGGGGTTTAACTTCAGGTTGTAATGTTTGAAGCATATCAGATGAACACCCTCTTATCGTGAAATAGTAGACATTTAATGTTAACGCTTGGACTTGGGTAAATACAATCTATTTAGACAAGTGTTTTTTTTTTTTTTTTTTACATTCTGCTGATTCAGGTGGAACGGAATAATTCAACCAACTGACAGTTTAGAATTTGTCCAAATGTCAAACAATCCAGCATCTCATTCAATCTATTAGACGGCAAATACATATATATAGTATTTTTATTAATTAAAACCTTGTAAAGTAAATGTAAAGATTTCTTCCTTATTAATAAAATAAAAAGTTTTCACTCAAATACAGCATTTGCACACTCATCCGATACTGCTAAAATGTAAAAGCATTACTAGAAGAGTGGAGGTTATTTCAAGAGTACTGTATAGGAAAAGCTGGCATGCTCAACAAGCAGGAATAAGTGTGATGGTCAGGTTTCCACAAACCTTTGGCCATACAGCATACACAAATCAGCCGTAACATTAAAAGCACTGACAGGTGAAGTGAATAACCTAATTGATTATCTCCTTATAATGACACCTGCCCAATATAACCCACCCCTTGACAAGTGTCAATATAAGGAGATAATCACAGTTTACCTGAAAGACTTTAAAAAAGGTCCACATTCTTGTGGCTAAAAAACTGTGTTAGAGCATCTACATAACGGCAGGTCTTCTGGGGTGTTCCTGGTATGCAGTGGTTAGTACGTACCAAAAGTAATCCAAGAAAACAGGAATAGGTGAACTGGTGACAGATCATGACTTCAAGGTTCATTAATCTCTATGGAAAGCAAAAGCTATCCTCTTTGGGCCAATCCTACAGAAGAGCTACTGTAGAACAATTTGCTGAAAAAAAGTTATTCCTGGATGACAGGAAGATGTCAGAACCCACAGTGCATTGCAACTTCTGAAATGGATAGGCACAGACTGGTCAGAGTGCCCATGCAGACCTCTGTCCACTGCTGAAAGCTCCTACAAGGGGCATGTTACAGTCAGATCTGGACCATGGAGCAGTGGAAGAATGTGGTCTGGTCTAATGGATCACACTTTCTTTTACAACATGTGGCTCCAGGAAGCACTAAGAGAAGAAGGCATGTCAGCGAAAAAAGTGTGATGCTCTGGGCAATGGTTCTTCTGAAAAATCCTGGGTACTGACATTCATGTAGGCATGAAACACCTACCAAAAATGTTGTAAGCCAAGTTGTAAGCTGATGGGGGTTACTCCTTTCAGCAAGATTATGCACTCTGCTACTCCGCACAATAACCCTAACCTTGATGGTTCAGAATTGTTTTGGTGACACAAGAAGGACCTACACCATATTTAGCAGGTGATTTTATTGTTATGTCTGATCGGTTTACACTACCTGTCAAAATTATGTTTTTCAAAATTAATCGAACTTACAAATTTACAAAATGTCACAGAATAGCAGTTAAATAAGAACAGCTTTAGACTTTGAAAATCTCAGATCCTAATGGGTCACTTTAGTGCAGTATTGTACTGAAGGCAGACTCACTTTAAAAAGGTCTACACATTACACCTCAGTTATTGTCCCATCCCTAAAAATACCAATTAAAATGATGACTGCTTTGTCAGCATCATATTTCTCGTAGCGACTCAGGCTTACCTCACAGAGTAAGGCGCATCATCTGTGAAGCAGCTTCCCCATGACCCCAGCCAGTCCCCCGTCACAGAGTTAAACACCTGAATCCGCTTATTTCCTCGGTCTGCAACCCACACCTGAGATGCAACACACACAATGGATATGACACAAATGTTTCCACAGTGTACAACTTTTTCAAAGCAGAGTGGATGATCTATAGGAAAAATGCTGATTATAAATACGAGAAATACCCTCTGAAAGTTATCGACAGCCACACTGTGAGGGATGTAGAACTGCGAGAGTCCCTCTCCTTTCTCACCATGTGTCCACACCATTTGCAGGTCTACACAAAAACACACAATCAGTCCAAATTTTCTTCCTAGGAAATCACATCTCGCAGTGCTTTATTCCTCTAACATCACAACAATTTGCTAACGATTAGTAAAACATGGTAAACTGTTCTGGAATAGTTATTTTGCATATGCATATGCATCAGTGTGAACTCTGATGACAGAGATTTTATTTCATTTGATACCCAGCATTACTGCTTTACTAAATACTAAATATAAAGATCAGTGCAAAAATCTGCACTAATGATTTTTATAGACATGCATTATGAATGTAAAGACCCTTAATCCATCATAAAAATTTTTATGAAAATGCACTCTCTCTTCTGTCTGGTGTACTTTATATCCAACTGCCTGCATGAGCAATTGTAAACTGCAAACCTTGAATAACTTTCAACATTCCTAACATACACTAAATCAAGCAATTATTATTATTGTTATTTTTACTCTGAATGATTGTCCCTCTTCTGAATAATGTAAAAAGGGAAGAACAGAAAAAAAAACGACCTTGGGACAGCTTAATGAGACGGTTGTTCATTCCTCCGTCTCCATCCACAATGTAAACCTCTCTAGTGGAGTCGTGGATGAATATCTCAGCAGGCTGGTCAAACTGCAGTGGATTGAGGCCAGAGCCGGCTTTCCCTGCTGTTCCCAGCACCTGCAGCAGCTTCCCTGAGGGTGAATACTGCTTTATACTGTGTCCATAAGGCCCTGCAGACATACAGAACAACTATATCATACAAAGTGTCTTTCACATGACAGTATGAAACACTCGTTTAAATCTAATTTTCTGAAATGTTGAGAAAACAAAATGCAAATCATAGAAGGTTTAGACAAACTGTAACTGATGTACCATTATTAAGAGACTAAGATACTTTATGTACATTGCACATTTAAAGTGGACCTATTATAAAAATTCCCTTTTTGAACATTTTTGATGGGTTTTAAAAAACATGAGGAAAAACCCACTTCTCTCTTTTTATTCTTTACATTTGCATAGTTCTTCTTTATAAACCCACTCTCTAGATTCATTTGTTATTCATGAAGTCCGACTTCCACCAAAGTCGGACGGGGGCCCAGCTCTGCTCAGGAGTCGCTATTTTACTTGTCCAAAACGGACACAAAGAGACAACATATACAAAATTAGGGCTCGAACTTCAGCCTACAACTTTGGATAATGAGGATAATCAGAACTACAAGAGGCTACATGAACAAAGTTGTGTCAAACTACCAAGTATCTGACCTCAAGCACATGTGACATGGAATGTCCTTTATCATAGATTACCAAGGCGAGAAAATCTTCAATGTGGAACTATCTGCCTCACTTCCTGTTTAGTCAAATGTTTCCTAGGTTCTTGAGGCAAACAATACCTTTTTGTGCAGTAAAACTACCAATGGATGACATTCTCAAGGATACTCCTGTACTCATGTATCCTTGAGAATGACATCAGGACTGATTGATTTGTAATGTGGCCAGGAACAATTGCACCCTCCAATATACTGTAGCCACCTGTAACTATTTGGTTTGCAAGAGAAGAAGAGCACAGGGAATTCAGTCTTCACACTATGTCTAATATTATGTCAAGACCAACACTTTCATGTGCCTTCGTACGTTATCAACACAGAGATGGAGGAAGAGACAGATGGCACTGATGACGTCAGGCCCACTTCCGTGCTCAGGTAGGACAAGCACCCTGGAGCGCTGACCTCTAAAAATATTAAGGGCTTCAAACAGTTAGTGAAAAACCACATCTCTTCCTCCCTTCTGGTCACCATGGACCATCTTTAAGTTGCAATAATGTGTAAACAGCTCAACTGATGATTCCATTGCTGTGGCGATGAACTTTCAGCTGAACAGACACCAAGTGGTGAAAACTGATGACCGCCGCTCCCCACACCATCTCTGAACAACAGAACTGCCCAGGGATGTATTCTCAGCCCCTTTAAGTACTCCCAGTTCACACACAACCAGTATCACCAGACACAGCTCAAATATAATTTTCAAGTTTGCTGATGATTCCATCAGAGTAGTGCAATGACAGCAACTACAAGGGGAGTTCAAACCCGGGATTTCTCATGAAAGAAGATGTAAAACCGATTGGGGTAACAGAAGACTTCCACCACAGTACGCTGATGAGACTGTCAGCTGCAGTGAAACGTCTGAATGTAGCAAATGTGTTAAAGAAGACCGTATGCCTGTGATCTCAGCTACGATCTCAGCTGAAGTGGCTCAGAGCCCAGTGCAGTTATTTCTGTGAACATTCAGTGAGCAGGACACGATCTTAGAAAATCAACAGGTAACTTCTTGCCAACTTGTATAAGAGATGCATACCTACTCATAACCACATACACGAGGTGAGGTCTTATGGGAAAATTGTAATTTTATAGAGAAAATAGGGAAGGTATGGAATTTAAAAAGAGAAGGAAGGAAACAAAGATAGGAAAGGAGTAAGGATGTGTACAGTATGTGCAGATCGGAAGCAGCTGGCATGTAGGCACGTGGCTCGTAAACGAAGTGGCCTCTCATAGACAGCAGCTCTCACAGTCTCCTCAATGGTGCGTTTACAGTCCCTCTTGCGATCCCGACTGGGGAGGGGAGCCTCAACATCGAGGCAGCAACCCTTTCCTTTCAGCAGCTGGGTCGCGATGGCTGGCCTTAACCGCTGTAGCTGGTTCAGTCCTTCAACGGCTGTCCCTCTGCAGGTGGGTAAACAGTGTTGTACAGTCCACACACCTTTAGAGTCCTTGGGACACATGGCATGGCCCCTTTTGCCAGTCTCCTTGCTATGGGGGCGAAGTGGACTCGCGAAGACAGAGGCACGGTTGTGGTCACAGCGAGTTGGTCCCGCCCATTCCTCTTTAAGTGTGGCAGCTATGCCAGATTTAGCGCCCCCCGCTTTTTCACACATACCTGCTGTGGCCACATGCCAAGTAAACTCCCAGGAGTGAGTGAGGTGCAAGAGAAAGATTTGGGCGCACGTCCGAAACAAGTGCAAGTTATTGCCATATACCCCCGTACAAGCCATTTCCACATGTTTGGATCATTAAAAGAGTTCCTGGGAGGCCAAAGTTTAAGACATCAAGCAGGCATTCCGATAATGGCTCCATTGTCCTAAGAAATCTTTCTACCATGATAGTATCAAGGCACTAGTGACTTGGGTGGTGTTGAGCCGGTTTTTTTTTTTTTTTTAATATCCATCAATGTACATAGAAAACTGCTCAAACACTACAGCTGCACACAGCTAATATTTATTTTACTACCCTTTGCACTCTTGTTTGCATCCTGTCACAGCACATGATCCAGCATTTACAGCTAGAATCTGTGCTTTAATTTCCCCCACTTCTGTCCTCTCTCCTTCCACTTTGGATGTTTACTTTTTGATATTGCACAGCTGTAGAGTACCTGAGCCCCACAAAAAGTATTTCAAAGTACATTTGGCACTGATGTTTCCGTGCACAAGACAAATAGACTTTATATCTGTCTGCCCCTACAACAGTAAAACCTGTTCAACAACTCTACTCTAAACAAATGTGAGGATCTGCTACAGAAGCTACAATGGTCCAACTAACTAAAGCTTTTTTTTTTTGACCACCAAAGTAAAGAGGCATTTTGTTTTTGGTTTCTCTGTTCCATAAGCTAAGTCGATCAAGAAACTGATCCAATCCGGGTCAAGGTCTCAGCAAGCTTAAAAGATTGAAAACTTAGAAGGATTAAATTAATCAGTGGCAAAGACACTGTTGGTGTTGATTTGGACTTGTTCCATTACACACTGAATGGTTCTTGTTGCAGCTCAGCTAATTTAGTCTCCTGGTATCGATATCAATGTCCTTTTATTCAACCTCAATATCCTTGCAATGGATTCAAAAACTTGACCAGAGACTAAACAAAGAAATGTCTACATTTCTGCATAAACTCACCGTTCCCCACATCAGTTATCCACACAGAGGGGTCACTTGAAGCGTTGGCCAAGAAAATGCCATGTGGCATCTCCAGTGTGCTGGTGTTCCAGGCATGAAGGAACTCTCCATCTGTGCTAAAAACCAGCACCTTCTGAATATTCTCACCTCTCTGCATGAAAACAGTGAACACACAGTATACCTGATACAGATCTGTTGCATGTCTTTGATTATGTGGATGTGAGGATATGTTAACTTTACCTGCGCAACATACACTACGCCGGCAAGATGGTTGACGGCCACTCCGAAAACCTCTCCAGTGAAATGCTCTGAATATTTGGGCCAGGAGATATCCAGCTTGTAGAGAGTTTTCCCCACAACTCCAACGTCTCTTTTGCGTCCAGATGCTAAATACTTCCCAAAATTAACCAAAGAGGAATAAAAACAATCAAACAGAGTGTAGAGAAAAACAGCTAGCTGCAGTCATTCTTAAGTACAAAACCATTAAACAAAAGTATCTGTATGTAATATCGATTGGAATCACCAAAGGCCAGCTGATATTACTGATTATTGATATTATCACGATACCTAGGCCGTAATGCCATTTGTGTTGCAATTGTGTTAATTTCACGATTTTGCAAAAATCCTGATTCAGTATTAATTTATTTTAGATGTTCTTACAATTCTAATCAAACTTAGTAAGTAATTTGCTCCTTCCACACAGGATGCTGTGCTGCCTCTCAATGTATTAACAATTAACAATGCAGGCTGCAAGACTATAGAGGAAGGGCAATATTTTATCACCTCAAATGCACATAGAAATTAAAATAAAAAAAGATTTTTAAAAATCGATTTTCATGAATTGGCACACAAAAGAATGAAGTGATACATCATAGTATGAAACACAGCTGTCTGCCTCTCTACTGGCTTGTGTTGATACGAATTCCCCTCCATATTTTCATATAATACATTATCAGTCCTGTTTTGCAATTTGGTGTTGTATTTGCAATTCTACTTCATTACTGTTCTCAGCATGGTTATGATGTACTGTATCTTAGCCCAATTTAATGTATGAGAAATGTAGCATTTTAAACACAATTTGGGAAAAAACAGTGTCAGCAATGTAAACAAATTGTAAACATTTATTGATCAATTAATTCAATTTTATTTGTTTAGCACTTTTAACACCCGTCATTGTCGCAATGTCGTGTATAGATCCACAAGTGTCAATTTAAACTAAAACAATTCCAGGTAGCTGGTTAGCTAAAGTGATGTGTAGCAGACAGCTAGTGGTTTGATACCTGCCTTCCAACTGTCATTCAAATAGGCAATGTTCCTTAGTTATGCAAATCTTAATATAATTTTAATTGGTGAAATAGACAAAAATTCACCCCGTTACAGTTGTAATGAATAGGGAAATCTAGCTATCGAGATTAAAACCATTTTCAAAACCATGTTTATTTCTTCTGTAAAGTTGGGGATTTTAACATGAGGCTCTAAGGCAGGGGTGTCCAAATCCAGTCCTGGAGGGCCAGTGTCCAACACAGTTTGGTGCTTCTTCTTCTCAAACACAGCTGATTTAACTAATCTGTTAATTACTAGGTTCAGTGGGTGTGTTTAGGTGTTGGTGAATTACAAACTGTGCTGGTCACTGGCCCTCCAGGACTGGATTTGGACACCCCTGCTCTAAGGGATCTGACTCGGATTTGGCGCCAGCCCCCAGTGGACGTTCGAGGAACTGCACGTTTTACCATTATTCCTCAGATTTTTCAGGTTGCCCCAGAGTCTAAAGATTCGTGCTACCCTATGGAAAAATGCTAAATGCTAAAGGGGTAAATGTACTATTTGTGGAGCATGATGTATTTTATTATAAACACATTTATTAGGGAAATTAAGGGTAGTATATTCTAATAGAACAATATAGAAGAATCAAATAATGCTTCCAGTGCATCATCAACAAAATGAATAAAACAATCCCCAAGCTTGTCGGTCTTATATATAGTTGGTCCTTGGTAGAGTCTTCAAAAGATTCGTTATAAAAGTGATTAGGTGATTCAGGTGCATCACTACTAGCTAGAAAAGCCATTCCCCTTACACGCGGAGTGCACCTGACAGCTACAGCAAGCGTCGTCATATTTCCTTACATGTAATACTCATTAAAATATATATTTAAAAATATGTTTTATATTTTATTATTTTGCATTAACCATCTAGCGAGTGCTCTGCACCTAACAGCTTAAACCAAGCTACGGCTAACGTTAGACACGTCAAATATCATATAAGAAAAAAAAACTTACGTGGGAATTTAAGGTGCTATACATTACGAACATCACGAGGAAGATAATAGCCATCGCTGAACTGATGAAGCACAACTGACTTTTCCTTTTCATGTAGAAAACCTGCGCTGTATTAGTGCACTGAACCGAGTATCTGAGCAAACGCGAATCCGCTTCCTGTTGTGGTCACGTGACATGTGTCTTACCGACGGCGCGCGCGTGAACCTTAACAGAAGCTCTTAACCTAATTCTGTATGATTTCATGCACTGCTAGTCACATGACTGGGTGATTTGTTAATCGCATGCAAGAGCAGGAATACGGATTTATGTTATTGGCTGGTGACTGTGTGTATGTATATTAACGTTTGTACTGTTTATGAACAGTTGACAAATTCAGCTTGGTGCAGACTGACTGTGGAAAGTGTTTGTCCTACTTCTGAATCAGTAGACTGTATTTGCCCTTATTATTCCATGGTTATGGATGGTGTGCACAATATGCTCCATGCTACAAATAAACAAAGCACAGTTTCTGTGACTTATACTGACATGACTTGTGGACATTATTCCCTGGTTATTTAAGGCGTGGACATTATTCTCTGGTTATTTAAGGCGTGGACATTATTCCCTGGTTATTTAAGGCGTGGACATTATTCCCTGGTTATTTAAGGCGTGGACATTATTCCCTGGTTATTTAAGGCGTGGACATTATTCCCTGGTTATTTAAGGCGTGGACATTATTCCCTGGTTATTTAAGGCGTGGACATTATTCCCTGGTTATTTAAGGCGTGGACATTATTCCCTGGTTATTTAAGGCGTGGCCGTTATTCCCTGGTTATTTAAGGCGTGGACGTTATTCCCCGGTTATTTAAGGCGTGGACATTATTCCCCGGTTATTTAAGGCGTGGACATTATTCCCCGGTTATTTAAGGCGTGGACATTATTCCCCGGTTATTTAAGGCGTGGACATTATTCCATGGTTATTTAAGGCGTGGACATTATTCCATGGTTATTTAAGGCGTGGACATTATTCCCTGGTTATTTAAGGCGTGGACATTATTCCCTGGTTATTTAAGGCGTGGACATTATTCCCTGGTAATTTAAGGCGTGGACATTATTCCCTGGTTATTTAAGGCGTGGACATTATTCCTCGGTTATTTAAGGCGTGGATATTATTCCCCGGTTATTTAAGGCGTGGACATTATTCCCCGGTTATTTAAGGCGTGGACATTATTCCCCGGTTATTTAAGGCGTGGACATTATTCCCCGGTTATTTAAGGCGTGGACATTATTCCATGGTTATTTAAGGCGTGGACATTATTCCATGGTTATTTAAGGCGTGGGCATTATCCCTGGTTATGGAATGCATACAGAATGAGGTTAATATGCTCCATACTACAAATAAACAAAGCACAATTTCTGTGACTCATGTGACCGACATGATTTATGCAATCCACATATAGAAAAGGGAACCTTTTGGAGCCACACAGCACCAGACTGTAGAATGTGAACACATGTTGAATTGTGACTGTATGTGTGTGCTGTTGTTGTTGATCAACACATATACAGCATGTAATGAGAGTTTGAGATTCACACGACTCATCTTGTCCTAAATCTTAAAGTCCCTCTAATTCCAATCAGTCAAACTTTTAATCCCACCTCTTCCTAAAGTGGCCCAAATTTAAGTTTGGTTTTGTAAAACACTAGAAGCATTTTATGTATTTTTTGTGATTTTAAGGCCAGTGACATGAATTATGTATGTTTAATATTAACATTTTTTTTTTATGAGGAAGGTAATATTAGTCACATGACCAGGATCCATTTACTATAATCATGCACCTGAGAAAGAAAATAATTAGAAATAAAATAAA
>JAAGKR010001770.1:0-16351 GCA_011419295.1 Clarias macrocephalus
GTGTGTATGTATGTGTGTATGTATGTATGTGTGTGTATGTATGTATGTGTGTGTATGTATGTATGTGTGTGTATGTATGTGTGTGTGTGTATGTATGTGTGTGTGTATGTGTGTGTGTGTGTGTGTGTGTGTGTGTGTGTGTGTGTATGTGTGTGTGTGTGTATGTGTGTGTGTGTGTATGTGTGTGTGTGTGTATGTGTGTATGTGTGTGTGTGTATGTGTGTGTGTGTGTGTGTGTGTGTATGTGTGTGTGAGAGAGAGAGGTGTCTTTGTGTGTGTGTGTGTGTTAACATTTGTGAGTGTGTGAGTGAGAGTGTTCATATTGTGATATAAATGTGTTTGTGCGTGTGTCTGCTTGTGAGAGGTGTGAGTGTTAACATTTGCAATGGTTATGTATGTATGTGTGCATATGATGTATGAGTGATGTGTGTGCGCGAGATGTGTTTCGTCTGTTTGAGCGTGTCACTGAACATAATGTCACTCAATATAATGCCACACAGAAAGTTATTAATAATTTTTCAGCGTATGTTTAAGACATTATCACGGCTGACCTGTTTGAGATATCAAAAATCCTTCCACAATCTTGCGTCCTCAATGTCTTTAGATCACATCGGCACGGTTTGATGACAAAAAAAAAGTCTTATGGGACTTTTTGGGGCCACCCCTTAGAAAAGTCATAGCACCCCATTCTCGAATAAGCCGCACGATTTGACACCTCGTTCATGGGTCTACGACAAACGGTGCAGGACTCGTTACATGCCAAACTTTTGTACGGAGAAAGAAAAAAAAGGGGGGGAATAATAAGCCTGTGATATAATAATAGTTGTGCTTTGCTTCGCAAGCACCACTAATAATAACTGTGTGCCTCATTGTGTTTTTGGTTAAGCTGACCATGGTAAATTCATTAAACCATTCATAAACTGTGGTACTAACTAAGCATGCTGTTTATACATGCTTAAGTCACAGTAGCACAGTTTATGAATGGTTTAGTTCGGTTAATGTTGTCAGCTCTTAACCAAAATTATAAACAAGAATGTACACAGTCCTAGAAAATACTGCACTGGCAGGGTCAATATTTTTAGGTTTTCTGTATATTGAAGTTTGTGTTTTGAGAACAAAAGATGATTGAACCTATAGATAAGAATTTCAGCTTTACATTTCCTGACCTATTCAGAGGTTATACCACTCAATTGTATGTAAATCTGCTCTCAAAGTCTTCTTCTCTGCTTCAAAATTTTTTGCTTTAGTCCCAAAGATGGTTCTCTGGTCTTTATGTTGATTTATCCTTTTTAACAACAAATGCAGTATTAATATGCAAAACCCCGGAACTAATCCAAAAGTAGACATTCAGAGTTATTAATAGTTTAAACACTGAATCCATCAGTGTACACCAGGGCAACATACCAGCACATGTTCCAGTATTTTTAACTACATAAAAAATGGGTGATTTCAGACAGAAGCTGCTGTTCTAAATAGGGTTAAGAATTTTTTTTTCTTCTCTCAATTAGTTAAGTGTCCAACCTGTTTCATGTGTTTCCTATTAGTATGTGATGGACCTCACTTTTGCACAAGCTGTCAAAGGAGTAAATAAGGAACTAACAGTGAACATTGATGCCGCATGCAAGCGCTGTAATGGAAAAGGCCATGAGCCAGGTTCCAAGATTCAGCACTGCCACCACTGCAATGGCACAGGAATGGTGAGCTATGCTCTCGATTTCAACAGCATAATAGAAACCCAGAACCTAAGCCTGGTCCACTAACTAGAACATGGGCTCTGTCACTATAGGAGACGGTGAAAACAGGGCCGTTTGTGATGCGCTCGACGTGTCGGCAGTGTGGCGGACGTGGCGTGATCACCACCCGCTGCACAGAGTGTAAAGGAACAGGGCAGAGCAAGCAGAGACGCACTGTCACGGTTCCTGTTCCTGCTGGTGAGTTTGTCAGCTGAAATAAACATTCATATAAATTATTTGCAACAACTATTGTGAAATTTAGAAAAAAATATTAACAGCCTTGTTTACACTCCTGTTAAATGGATACAGTAGATGACAGAAGAGTTTGTATTATTGTGGCACACAGCTAGCTAAATAATTTATCACAAAAACTCTTTGTACAGAGATCGGTTTTACACAACTGAATTTAAAATGCTTCATCTGTCATACAGAAATGCAATACTTTTATTTCACATAGCTCTGTTTAGTTCTTAATGAGAAAAACATCAGCGAAATAAACTCAAGAGTTTGGATGCGCTGGTGCTGGGATCATGTGACCACATGGGGCCTGTGAACAATGTTCATCCACACTTCCATAGAATAGAATAATTTAGCGTTTTTAGATACAACAGACCCTTCTAATATTTTTAACAAAATACCCTTTTATTAAAGCTGAAAAATAAAGTGTGCACTGTGTGTTCAGATCCACATTAGTGTAGACAAGGTCTTAATTACTGTGCACATTGCCACACAAGCTGCAACTGGATCTTATTAACAATTTATGCAAATTATATAAAAGTTTGTTCAAGCAAACGTTTGATAATGAACACATTTAGTTTTAACAGAAAACCAGCCTCTGATCATGTGTGTCTGTTTGTTTGAGATCTAAATGTTGTGGTCGGTTTCACAGGTATTGAAGAAGGGCAGACAGTCAGGATGCCTGTGGAAAATAAAGAGATCTTCATCACGTTCAGGGTGAGTT
Organism: Clarias macrocephalus; assembly: GCA_011419295.1. Classification (NCBI taxonomy): domain Eukaryota; kingdom Metazoa; phylum Chordata; class Actinopteri; order Siluriformes; family Clariidae; genus Clarias; species Clarias macrocephalus. Next base: position 2,695 of record JAAGKR010001770.1, read on the forward strand.
CAATTTGGATCTAGACTTCAAGAATTATTTACAGACCAAAAATAATAGTTATTGGTCCATGAATAGGATACTAGATTATATATTGGTTTCTTAAATTAAAGCCTAAAAAAGGTGGGAGAGAGAGGATGCAGAAATTATCCTAATAAATACATACTGCCTAAGGAAGACAGTATGACTGTATGTGTTATTTGCTCTTACCATTTATACACTTGTATATAAATAAATAAATAAAAAAGCATTATCCTCGTATATACACAGCTGGTTTGGTGCAGGAATATTGCACCATCATTGAGGCTTGGTGTTCTGTATGAATATTATGGTGACTGAATCGCGGTTAAGGTTGTTGCATCTTTAAGCTGGTAGCAGAGGTAGTGAGGGGCGAGTTAATATCTATGTGATAAGTAAAAACACCCAATCATGGAATGGAGGTTTGACATTGGGACATGTTTAAATCTCCTGGTGGTGTGTTACACATCAGTAAACCATTATTAGCTAACATAAAGATATCTTATACAGAGTGGGTCAGATCATTATATCGCACTTCACGCTAGATCTGTAGTGCTTCAAGAACAGTAAACTGAAAGATCAGCTGAGATTGGGGCTGATTAGCAGTGCTAGGCTTTTAGTTTTTGTATCTCGTTATAAAGAGGTGCCTTATCACAGTATTTGTGGGCTCTTTGTGAATTACAGTGAAGTGCAAAATTGACAGGGTCTTACTATAAACTCCATATGGTGTTTTCTGAGTGGAAGGGAGTATTGATTATGTTGGGGGACGATTCATATATGCACATATTGCCGGAACCACTGTTTCACAATGCCCATTTCATCAGGAAAAACACAATCAATAGATGTGATACCCTGGCCATTTAGTACAATCATGTCATCAGCTGACTTGCCACACAATGTTGCAGAGCACCTGACCAACTGAAGCAACCCCAGATCATAACACTGCCTCCAGAGGCTTATACAGTTACCTTTATGCATGATGGGTGCATTGCTTTATTTGCTTCTCTTCTTACCCTGACGTGCCCATCGGTCAGTAATAGGGTCAGTCTGAACTGACCACATGATCTTTTTCCATTGCTCCAAAGTCCAAACTTTATGCTTCCTAACAAACCAAAAGTACAGCAAAACCCAGGGGTAAGACTTGTATGGTGATTAGTTTTTTCCTTTGTTACTTAACATTTTTTGTATTGTTGGTATTATTATAAAAGTTGTACTTTTATTGCGAGTATGGGAAGAGTTCACCCTACAAATCTTTGCGAATGAGCTGTTACTACACCGCATTCCAAATTATTACGCAAATAATCTATTTCTCTGATTTTTATAACTAGTCAATGCAAATGATAGTCAGTAGAATTTTAAAGTCATCAACCACTAGGGTATAATTCGAATTTTATTGAAGAAACCTCCTAATGATAATATTTATTTCAAAAATAACAAACTGAAAACACACTGTTCCAAATTATTATGTACAACAGTGTTAAAACATTTTAACATTGGCCTGCTTAATAATGTGGAACAACCTTCTTCAGTACTTTTCCTTTAATTGGGCTCATCTGGCAAACTAATTATCACAGGTGTCTGAGATTCATTTCAGTGATCCAAAGAGCCGCAATACCATTCATGAGTTTAATTTAAAAACTAAACATTTAATGTTTATGACACCTGCATCCAATTTGCATAAGAATTTGGAATGCAGTGTATACAAATGTTAGAATAAGACATTTAAGATGCACCTGATGATTTGGGTTACAGGCAACAGAGTTTGCGACACTAGCAACAGATTTGCAAATTTGACATCTGTTGATACAGATTAGGCAAAATTGTCAGTTCATTTTTAACTTGGAGAATTCTGTCTGTTATATTTATTTTAATTGTTGAACTTTTCAGCTATAAAATCAACATCAACATTTCTAGTTTTTAGTCAAATTAATGTCTGTTAGGATTTGCAAGCTTTAGTCTAATGTTGGGCATTATTTTTTTTTATTTTTTCTCAGGTCCAGAAGAGTCCTGTGTTCAGGAGAGACGGGGCAGATGTGCACTCAGATGTTCAGGTTTCGGTGGCTCAGGCCATCCTGGGAGGCACAGTGAGAGCGCAAGGACTCTATGACACACTCAATCTTTCTGTAAGTTACTTTATGCATGCATTTTTGCCAGTATTGTAGTTAAGGTGGATTGAATTGATCTCTAACCCTGATGAAATGTTTTGCAGATCCCTGCTGGCGTCCAGGGTGATCAGAAGATCAGGCTTTCTGGAAAGGGAATCGCCCGAGTTAGTGGCTATGGATTCGGTGACCATTACATTCACTTCAAGATTAAAGTACCGAAGTATGACACTATTAAACTTCATTGTTTACATAATGTATTCTTAATTTTTTTGTGGATGTGTAAAAAGGGGTGGGTCTGTTGTGGGGAAAAGAATTTGAAGTCACTGTGGAGTAATTACGTGTGAGAAACCTAATCCTTTTGATGAAGTAACCCCTTGTGCTGGTGTGTAGGACACTAACTGACAGACAGCGTGCCCTCGTTATGAGCTATGCAGAAGACGAAGTAGATGTGGACGGAACTGTAAATGGAGTCACCACAACCACTACAGGTGAACATCACACACACACACACACACTTCAAAAGTGAGAAATAAATGCCCTTTCAGACATGCACTGATTTTCCATAAATCTTAACTGCAGTTTAAGCAATGGGCTTCATGTCTGAGCGCATACATTCCATAAAAACGCTCCAAAAATCATACAAGGTCTTAATCACAGATCATCATTTTATATCTGAACTGTATGCATTGAAGATGAAGAAAAAAGCAATTCGGGTACGAATCTCGATTCTTTTGTGCGGTGATTGGTCACCATGTTGACCAAAAAAGAAAAATATAATTTATAACGTTTATAATTAAGATGAACTTGTCGATCAGCCAGTGACAAGTTCACATTATCTTCAGTTTGTTTGGCTGTGACCGATGATTGGCCAATCAGCCTTAGATATAAGCGATTTTGTCCTCAGTGCAAAGCTTCTGAGTGGTGTAACAGAAGTGCATGTTAAAAAACTGCAAACGCTAATTAGTCATAAATCATGTACGTTCAAAGCCCTGCATGCCTGCATTCTCACTGGAACAGGTGAGCTTTGAGGCATTTGAGGAGGTAAAACATCACCGTTTCTTTATACAGGAGGTACACTGAACTATTTAAACATTTTCATCCCGTGGTAGGAGTGAATTATTTGCTGAAATTTTCTGGTCAGAAATAATAATTATGGCTGGTGACAGATATGTGCTGCTCAGTTAAATGTTAAACACTCATAGTTAGTAATTGTTTAAATGCTGCAGTTGCTTTGGGTGAGAAAACTAATGTTATAAGGAATGTGCTATGTTTAATTACTCAACCTTTAACGCTTTAAACATTTAACAAAATCAGGGGGAAATGTAATATAGAATCATGATATTTATAAAATCGTGATCAAATCTGCACCTAGGTATTGTGCTATTATCCTATCAGGAGCTTACTGGTGATTCCCATGCCTAGTGTGCATGAACAAATATGGATAGACACACACAATGTCCATTAACAGATGGTTAAATTAATGTTTTTTGTTTTTAAGTGGGAAAGTTAAATGATGGAATTTTGTCAGTTTAATCTGGCAACCCTGGGTTATATTATGTCAATCGAAGTACTGTAGAATCTCATGAGAATGGTAAATATCGCACACACGTACCATAGCGCTCTCGCTGTCGAGAGAATGTCTGAATGAAGCCGGGAAAACCATTTACATAAAAGCGAGTTTTGTATGAGTGATGTCTTTATTAATTGACAAAGACGTCAATGTTACATATCCCATGTCTGGAAAGGGCTTAAGAGGGACAGGCTGAAGGCTGTTGAGGGAATGTCATTTTATAGTTTTAAATAAAGAGATTGTGCAACAGGAAATTAAGTCTATAGATCTAAACCCTTGTTGGTATTGCACTGTTCTTTATACTGCTCTTTACTTCCGCAGGTAAAAGATCTACAGGAAACTGAGAGAGCAGTGTCTGTGAAGACACAGGGCAGGTGCTATGACAGACTACTGGACACGGAAGGAGGAGAAAAAGTGTGAGACCTCACACTTTTGCCATAGCTGTCTGATTGTAAACATGTCTGCATGCACCAGCTCCTTGGAGCCTTGTGGTTTCTACAAGGACTCTCCTGATTCACACTGAAGATGATCTTGCTAGTTTTATGTGCAGCGCCATCCAGCCTGTGGAACGCATTCAGAGAGGGCATGAAACGCACAGAAACTCCCGACTTGCTTCAGAATCAATACATTTTATGTTTTTGGTCAACAATTGTGTGTGTTATTCTTAATTCATGTAGAATTACCTCACCATCCATAAAATGTGCTTATAGAATCCTGTGTGGAAGTTAGTGATGGGTTTTTCAGACTTCAGGTTCTGATCTCTCTCTGCGCAGAGAGAGAGGTGAGTGTCTGGCCATCTTCACTTTAGAACCCTGGCACATTAGCCTCTGCTCTCATGAGCTCTTCCTGTTTCTTGTTCCTATTTGTTAAATTTTACCTTTAATTTAATGGACAAAACATAAAAGGTTGCGACACTTATTTAAACAGTGACATTTCACTGACAAACATGACAGATCAAATGCGGTGGATTAAGAGTTATACAGTCTAACAGTTGGTAGTTAAAAAGACCACATTTCTGACATATACACTTATCAGCAAAATGTTACTAATCCTAAGATAATTGTACTGTTAAGCTGCACTGCTGTAGTACAGTCCTTATTTAAAAGTGTATTATGTGAAAAGTTTAAATAAATCAGAATATGGCCTCTCATTTTGATACTACATTGTGTATATTACATCACTCCCAATCAACACATGATTTCAATAGTTTGGTCCGCCTGTCAGTGAAATCTATTATAATAAGCATCAGCTTTTATGTAATATTTGTGTATTTCTCAAATACACAACTGGACGTTGTGGCTTTTCAATCTTAAGGAGATGGCAGACATGACCACTTACATGTTGCTGTTAGTTTGCATACTGTTTAATCTTTGCCTTAATAACCCAAATTACAACATATAGGTACATCACATGAAAATGATCCAACATGACCAGCTGTTCTTTGAGTATGGGAAAGTAAAATTCACAAATTGTTTGTATGAGATGAGGCCAAACTGTAAAATCCATTCTTATGCAATTAAACAAGCTACCATGCATATATAAGTGCATTTGTATGTATGAACTTCTGCCATGATTGTTTTACATCAACTGATGATGTGATTAATCACCCTGTCAGTAACACATTTTTAAATAGCTACTTCATGGTGGTGTCTTATCCAATACTTGAAAACCAGGACAAATGAGTACTTATAAAACACATGATCTGCTGTGATTTAACATTAAGAAGAAAAATACAAATGCAAAATATGCAAATATACATTTACTTTTTTTCAACAAAGCTCTTTTATTTTTCTTGTCAAAAGCTATAATCATAAAAATGCTTACAGTATGAGGTGTTGCAAAAATCATCAGGTAACACTAGCATACATCAAGTACTCGAAAGAACCGCCTACTGCATCAAGAACTGATTTGGTAGTGAATGCCCCACTATACTTTGGTCACTTAAGACACTCAATGTGTGTATACTGAGCAACAGATACATACACTACTCTTATGAAATAGTTGCCAATGAGCACATACTAGTTATCTAGTGTGCTTTTATATAATCTGTTTCATGCATCATTTTCTTTTTAGTTAAAAGCAGGTTAATGTGATGAAGCACGAACTGAAACTCAGGTTGTTCAGCAAGTAAACAAAATCTTAAAATGTTCAATATTCAGATTAGTCAGCAAAATGGAGGCCCTGTCCCAAAAGGTGCCCTAATCCCTGTGGTCCCCCTTCAAGTGTGCTGAGGTTGTTTAGGGGTGCAAAAGAAAAATAAATTAAATAAATCCACTGTTATCACGCTGATAAATTCAAACGTGCAAATCCGATTTGCTGAATCGGATGCCTGCATGCAGGAGCGCTGTATAAAATAATTTTTATGTAGGCTTTAGATCAGATCTCCAATCTCATCCACAAAGGAACTGTACCTGCAGGATTTAATTTCAATCAAGCAGGAGCCAATGATTTCACTTGTTTAATTAGTTTATCATAGACTCCATTTGGTTATCATGTGTACCTTCATTTTCCCTGGAATAAAGTCCTGCAGGCAATTTATGGATAAGACTGGAGACCCTTGCTACAGACATTAATCTAAATATATGAATAATATATATTATATTATATATTAGAATAGTATTACATTTAACCATATAGTTTTCTATATGCAACATGTTATACAGCACAAGTCTGCCATGTAAAAATATCAGACTTTACTTTCTCTCAATAAGTGAAAGGTTAGCGGGATATGTTACTTCCCAGGTAGAAGAAAGTAAAGAATGCGTATTCGCCCGTTAGACCCAAACCGTCATCCATTCTCTCCTAAGGCTGATGATGGAAGGCCCTCGTTCATGCTCATCCGCAGACAGCCATTGCATTTCTCTTAAGATTAAGATACTGATACGGGTAAGGTGCTACTACATCAGCATAAACACTGCACTTCTACAATTGTATGGACACACGAATGGATCATATGTGGTACCAGGCAACCAATCCAGCAAGAGCAGCGATCCATGCAGCTAAAATCACTTGGGCAGTGGGGTTTCTGAGGACCGCTGCAGCCATTTGATAAACATATGCTGATCCTCCACTCGCAGCTAAAATGTAACACAACATGTTACAATGCAATAATGTATAATGCAACATGAAGAGCAAAATGTAACCAGCATGTCATTTAGGGCTTTCTTTTCAAAAGTATTTAAGACTAACTTTTGGATCAGGCTTACCCATTTTGGCAGCATAGTAAGGACATTTGCTGATGTCTCCTTGCATGTGACCATGGATGGGACCTCCATCCAGAACTTCTTCCTGAATCGTCTTCCCCATTTCCTCCAGCTCTTGGAAAACCTGAATTAGACAGAAATTAACAGGAAATGTTAAATACTAATGGAATAAAACCTGATGTTATAACAATTTCAGTTCAGCAATCATATCAACTCACATCTAATAGTGTATGTTATCAATGTTTATAGGTTCTCATGCAAAATCATGGATTTCAGATTGCCATCTGCAAGAACATGAAAGCCACACCCAGAACAGTTGCCAAAAAAATTCTAGCATCTGGTTGGAGTGTGTGTACATCTCAACACAACTTTCAACAACCAGAAAAAATCTGATTTGCAGTTAATAAGTGAAATTGATCCTTTCAATTAGTAACTAGTAAATTAGTAAATTAGTATTATAGTAAATTAGTGGTTTTCTCTGCTAACATTTATTTAAAAATGATAAATTAGGAAGGCAATATGTTCGGGGGAAAAAATCACTTCAGACTGAAATTCTGTCTGCCACAGACATTTCTTTCCACAGTTTATTTTTTCCTGTTTCTTTGTAATGGATACCCCACTTGCTTACAAATTGACAGACTAGGTTTTGTGAGGGTCAAACTCAGGTTTCCCCAAAAAGCATTTCTTGCCATTTATCACTTAAATCAATACATATGACCCAATTTGATATTTACCCATATCCATATCAATTAATCCAAATCCATAATTACAAACATTACAAAAACTAGCTGATATTTGGTGGCAAACACTAAACAGACCTGGTTTCTGGCATTTGGTACAATAACAAGCTTTTTTTCTGCAGCCTACCTCCATGTTGAACTGGAAAGCCCGCACAGCCTCCTGAACAATCCTGTCCTTGGTACTGGTGTCGAGCTCTATCTCATTCATTCGGCTGCGGTACAGCTGCTTGAACCCTTTGTTACTGTGAATGCTGTCAAACTGGTAGAAAAACACTCCCTCTCCTGTAGGGGGCAGCTTGAGGGCACGTTGGGCCACTTTCTTCAACACCTGACCCCCTGAGAGATCACCCATGTAGCGTGTGTATGCGTGAGCCACCAGTAACACGGGGTCTTCGCGACCAACTTCATGAAGTCGCTCCACGTAGCGCTGAGTAGCTGGAGAGCAACTGATCTGATCCTGCCAGTCCTCGCCATAGAAGTACTTGAGATCCTGAGCCAAGGCCTCGTGCCGGTTAAGCTCGTTGGGGAAGTAAAGAGGTGCAAATTGCGGGTGATCCTTGTTTCTCTCAATCTCTTCCTCCATTGCTGTATAGGTGTAATAGAGTGCAACAGCTCCAAGCTACAAGAGACATTTAAAACAGAGTTAGTTTTGGTCTAAAGAATGTCTGCTTCTTGACAGTTGTCTGGAAGTCGATCATTAACAAATAATATCAACATCCTCCACAAGGACACAGAAGGTCATCACTGAAAGGGCTGGGTGTTTGCAGAGTGCTTGCTGTATTGAAGCATATATATGCTAAATTGACAGGACAGGAACAGTGAGGTAGGAAAAGGTGCACAAGCAAGAGAGATGACTTAAGTGCTTGAAGACCCGTGTGATTTCTACAGTGATAAGGATTTGGGGTACCACGTTGTCTGCTGGTGTTGGTCCACTTTATTTCATGCTGAAAGTCAATGCAGCCATCTACCAGATTTGGGAGCACTTCATGCTTCTGTCTGCACACAAGGACTCGCATTGGGTAGCCGTGAAGCTTCACAGCTACCCAATGCGTTCCGTGAAGATGCTGATTTCTTTTTCCAGAAGGACTAAGCACCTGCTCACAATGCCAAAACTACCATTAACTGGTTTCCTGACCCAAAACATTAGTGATTGATGGGTGAAATCTCTGTTTCAAGATGATGAGAAATACCCGATCCAACAACACAGACAAGATAAAGGTTCAATAACATCTCAGCAGTGCCACAGGGTTGCAGGATTCACTAACCTTCTGAAAGAGACCTGTGCGATTAGGTTACTCAGTGACCATGAAGGGGTATACAGGTCTGCAACAGTGTTTAGATCGGTGGTACTATACGTGTCAAAATATTATCATCTGTATTAATGCCAAGACCGAAGGTTTTCCAGGATAACATTGCCCATGACATCACATTACACCTGCTGACTTGCCTTCTACCCATAATGCATCCTGGTGCAATTGGCACACAGATGCACATCTGATTTATGTTGCACGCTCTGATGTAGTGTGTTTTAATATTGGGGCTGATTGGTGCAGATTTTCACAGATTTGACTACTGAATATGTCAAACACCAAGAGGTGTTTGGGATGGGAGATGTTAGCCGCTTTTAAACTGCTAGGTTTTAAGAGTTAGACCCTATTAATTCAATATCTAGTGCTATAAAGGCAGTAATTTATATAACTGGATTTCAAATAAGGTCTAACCTTAAAGAGCTCTTTGCGTATGCGTCCAAGAAGGAAATCTTTGACAAATGGTGTGTTTTCAGCTTGCTCATGAACTTCTTTGGTTCCAGCAGCCAGAAGCTCAGAGAGATCGTCAGGTCTGTAAGGTAAGGAGCATAAGAAAGCTGATATGAATAAAACTTAGCCTACACATATACAAAACAAATTCTATATCACATACAACCATAACTGTACAGCATGCAGGTAAATGCCTGTTATCCACTTTATCTGTGACCAGAAAAAGAAATAAAATATTATCTATATAATAAATATCTACACTAAAATTACAAAAGGAAAAATAGATATGAGTAAAATTTATTATATACACTGTATTAAAGTAAGAATTTATGAAGAAAAAATATAAAATAAATTAGGTTCAGGGAAATCTAAAAGGATGAGTGGCAACAGAAGTGTGATTGTCTGGGCATAAAGTAAAGATATGTTCATGTTTCGTCCTGCATGATGCAAACACCAAGGACATGGGAACTAGCCATACTCTCCACTGGGACACTGTTGTTCTTAAGGGTGTTGTAGCTCCTCTCCCACTTCATGCTGAATCCACAATTAAATCTTTTGTTTTAATGACATTCAGGAAGAGGTTTCCACTCTGGAACCAGTTTTTTAACCAGGATTTTAATCTCCTCCAGGTAGGCGTTGTCACTGTTATCAGAGATTAGGCCCAGCACAACAGTATCATCAACGAGCTTGATGATGGAGGAAGAGCTAGTAGTTGAAATGCAGTCACAGGTGTGCAGTGAGTATGGCTAAATTCCGTGTCCTCTGACTGGGTAGTGAGCATAGAAGGAATTATAGTACTACATGCTGAAATGTAGTAAATATAGAGCATTTTACATTTTTTTTCTTTCTGGAGTTCAGATGGCTCACGGCTGTGTACATACATCAGAGAGGGAGGCCCACCTATGCATGTCTTATATACTCTGCCTTTATGTTGAGGGTGCAAATATGAACAGGACACGATATAGACTACAGTTACATAAAGCCTCACCATACTAATGCACACAATTAGCTCACATTGTTAGATTAGATAATTGGACCAGAGCATGTTGAGCCCCCTGTCCAATTAATGCCAGATTCTCTTGGCAGTATAGCATGATCTTTTAGGTAAGTTATTGGAGATATTTATTATGGTGTTAACTGTCAGAACACTACCTGACATTGTCATTGTCCTCTTTCCTCTCATATACGGGCCCTGCACCATTCACCACACTCCCTCCATCGGCTGAAGCTTCTGTCTTTACTGCAGACATGTTTCCGCCTCTACCTTTGCTGAAGGACTGCTTTTCACTACAAGAAAAATTAAAGTGGTTAAGGCACATACTTTCAGAATACTTTTACAATGTTTGTTATTTTATACTGAGTAACCTGTAAGAGGATTTGAATTGAATCTTGGAAAAGGAAAAGCAAAAATAAAAAAAAAACACTGCAGTATTACTACCTATTCAACTTCCTGATCTATTATTAATGCCATCAACCTACACCCAATATAGCATAACACTGGAGTGTGGGGAAAATCAATCTAGTGGGGATCCATGAGACAATGTTGTTAAAATATATTAACCTGTAAATATAACCAAATATAGTTTTAAAAATCATGATCATGTATCACATGCAACAACAAGAGGTAGTGAGATTTAAAGAGTAAGAGGTGAGTAAGACAAAGAGTGATTAAAGTGGAAAGCTAATGCAAGTGTAAGGGTAAGAAGTTAATCCTTTATTTGTCAAATAAAGATTACTGAACAGTAAAAATCTTTATTCTTCACATATCCCAGCTTTGTTAGAACACAGGGTCAGCCCAACAGTGCTCAACAACAGCAACTCTGTGGAGCTGAGGCTTGATCCGCAACCTTCCAATCAGTAATTTGGAGCCTTACCACTACCCAAAGACGTTATGATGGCGATTCTACCATATCACCTACCTGTATTTGGTCTCGCTCGGCTACAGACTACAGTCCCAAAACTTATGATGAAGACTATGATGACGCATACGGTCACCATTGTGGCATCAACAAAGTATCTGTCTATCCTAAAATTTTCAGCATGTGGAAACAGTGCTACTAGTGGAAAATATTAGTTAGGAGCCCTGATCTAGTTTGATAAAGTATTTATTTAAATAAAATATATAAAAAGGTGTGATGGAAAAGATGTCACATGATTAGTTGACTGGAATACAACTCTTCCTAAAAAAAATCATCATGAAGACCTTGGAGGTATCAAAATAAAAGCAGAGTTCTGGAAAAGCAGCAGTCGTTTCATCCAAAAGATTGGAAAGAAAGAGAGAAAAAAAGTGACTCTGCCCAGAGCAGGCCTTCCACTGAAAGACGGTGACCAGATAGGGAGCTCATTAGCCAGAGAAACAACTAAGAATCCAAGGTTAACTGCATGATTCCATCAGCATGCTTCCAGGTTTTAAGATTGACCAATGCAGAAGGGTTCAATGGGTGTGAAGACTGATGCAATGCAAGGTGTTGTTTTAAACTGATGCTTACAATCGCTCAAGGCTTCTGCTCATACTCTGTGTGTGTGTGTGCAATGTGTGTATGACTGCAATCAGTATTGTAATAAAATAGCTTGAAAGAATTTGGTGGAGATCTCCACGGCCCTATGTGGTGTTAATCTGGGCCAGAGCACAGACAATGTTAAGACAAATAAATAGTGCAACAGTCTGAACCAGCAAAATGTTAACAAATAATTACAAAATCCAGAGAGACGTCCTGTTTACCATACTGTGTCAGCTGATCGAGAACAGCACTGAAGACAAGGTCATGCATGTGTGTCAGAAAGGACTTTATAGTGCTTACACACGAGCTCAGAGTGTAGAATGCGGAAAGCTACTGAATCTGTTTGGTTTTTATAAATGTCCATACTGCAGGTTTAGGGTTTAGCAGAAACGCTACGGGTTTAAACCAAGCTTCGGACAGCTAGCATTAACAAACCCGCACCCGCTAAACTCAACAGTAACCCTAGCAGGCGAGCACACTTTAAAGCATTTGGGACACAGTCGGGTGATTGACGGTTGAAGGCACATAGTATCTCAGTGTTTATCTATACAGCGAGAACAAGTTTCTGAATAAGTGTTCAGCTCTGTCAGTGTAATCTCTCAGCTGTGTGCAGTCAGTTAGCCTTCAACCCCTAGCTAACTCAGATACAAACAGCGGAGGCCTTCACTGTTGTTTAACGCTCACAATAATTATCCTCAAATCCTTCATATAAACCAAAAAGGCTTATTAAAAGAATGTAACACTAACCTGTGCAAAAGACGACTGATCAACGAAACGCACTTACCCGTGTCTGCTCCGTACTTCCGGTCAGAAAGGGGAAGTGCTTTTATGGCACGTGCTTGTCAAACTCCTAGGAAACGAGGGCTCGAGTCGTGAGACGCGCGTGAACGTCACAGAGTTCGTGTTGCTGGTGGTCGCTTTGCCAAAAAGCGTCATAGAGCAACCATTTAAAAAAATTATTATATTTTTAAACATACAATTCGGACAACACTTCTTTATGTGACGTATTTCTTGGTATGATGTCATGTTAAGCTACTGTGTTAAAACACAACCCAGGCTGAGGATACGCTCCATAACGTTCTGTGTAACAGCCTCAGCTGACTGCTGAACTAAGAGAACTGATGTGTAAAGATATAACGTTAGCTTCAGCTACATTTCCCCAAGAAAATTAAAGTGTGATAGTGCTCAACAAACACCAGCAGAGGCCGCTGTAGTTACTTTCCTCTTGTGTCCACTAACTCACTAATCGTCAACACCAGTGTTTTTCAACCTTTTTTGAGCCAAGGTAAATTTTTTATTGAAAAAAAAAAATCACAAGGCACACCAACAATCGAAACTGTAAAAAATGAAACTCTGTAGCCTATAATAACCATATGCAGAAGTGTCTTGAACAGGAATCAAATAAACACAAAGAAAAAAGTATTTTATGATCTTTCATATTTCTTCTTTCAAATAAAAAGTGCAATTAACAATATACAGTCATTCTTATTATAAGTGTCTTGAATAGGAATCAAATAAATTCAGTGAAAACAGTCTTTTTGATCTTTCATATTTCTACCTACTCAGTGTGAAACTTGGGCCTGTTCGGATGAACACAAGTTACTAGAACTTACTAGTTTTTAAAAAATGTTTTAGACCAAATGTTTTTCCCACGGCACACCTGAAGAACTCTGACGGCACACTAGTGTACCACGGCACAGTGGTTGAAAAACACTGGTCTACACTGGTCATTATCCTTATACGGGGGGATGGGGGGGGGGGGGGGGGGATACACA